>JANHQD010002143.1:67804-79240 GCA_024721195.1 Marasmius sp. AFHP31
TATTGTCATTCATGATACAACACATGCAAGGTCATCTTTACAACATTGAGGGTGGACATCTGTCTTGGCTGAAGGTATAGGATAAGATTTATGTTTTCCGATGAGGTCTCCGGCTACTCGGGTGCCGGTTGTCCGAGCCATCAAAACAGTTTTTTCGATCGTCCTCAGTGTACTAGCTTCAAAAACAGGCCACATAACGTATAGTATCTGTTCTATTCCAATCAAGAACTATGCTACAAGTATAGCCTATCTATCTAAGTAGCCGTATGTCACCCTGTGAGTAAACCAGCTAATCGACGCAAGTTGTACTACTAGCCTTCGGGAAGTGGGCCACCTAAGCAAGGGGCAGGTGTCGGGGAGAATCAATCAGTATTTAGAGCATCTAAACCATCTAGTTATCTATTCTGACATCCTGAGCATGGCACCTGCAAGTTTTGTGAGGTTTGGTTGAGGACTGAGCAAGATATGATCTTTTTCGTGACGGGGATCTAAAATTGGTGAATTTGGGGAAGTGGGCCAGGCATGGGAAATTGCTCATCTGGCATGCAAAAAAACATTCTCACAATAGAGAAAGGATGGTTGAGACTTACTGTTGAGCTGTGCCAAACGGGAAAGCGACAGCTGGCTTTGTGCCCAAGATGTCACCCCCGACTTTGCCGGCCTCATCAGGGTGAAGGCTTGACAAAAACCCATGACAAGAGGTAAAAATCGGTCATTATCGGGCCATTGGTGGGCTTTGAATACTCAGAGGGTGTCAAAAGAGAGGACGATGAGCTTGTGATAGGTGGAGACGTGAGTGCACAGAAGGAGACCGTGCATTTCTCACAGCGGCGGCCACGGAAGGTAAGAAAACCACGTGATTTCTGGAAATCCATTGATTCGCCGTGCCGTAACTTCCGGAAAACTGGTCGGAAGGCACCCAAATTTGTGTGTTTCCTCGTTCAAGGTCTACCGAATGCCTTAGATTCAGGTTCAATCAAATAACTACGGGACATTCCATAAAAATACGAAGTGGCCCACTTCCCAGGGGTGGCCCACTTGGCAAACCCCTGTAGTAGATAGTTTTGTATGAATAAATCCGGCGAAAGAGAAAAGTTACTAACTTGCCAATGCGGACGCCTAATCTGAGACTAAACTCGGAGGATGCTAATGGCACTGCGTTTTACTGAAGTTCCTAGGTCAGGATGAGTCGAAAATCCGGTGGCAGTCAATATGTGGTCAGCGCTGATGCTTGCAAAGATGACCTGTGCCGAAGTAAACAAAACTTCTGGTGGTTTGCTCTAAAGAGTCATCGTTATCAAGCATTGAGTGATGTTAGAGGCGCCGTGGCCAGTTTGAGCCTATCTGAAACGAATGCTAAGTATTGATCCCCTGAAGGCTGAGGGAGGGATTCAGCTCAAAGAATTAATTGAGGAACAACGCACGCACCGGTTATTCTTGTCGGATCCCTTGAAATACTCCTATGTCATTCTATAGAGATGAGAATATGCTATACCGACATGACACGTCAGGAGAGGCTCGTGCAACCGATAAGCAGAACGAAACAAGGATGAAAGCAGAATTGACTGCCAGGTGATGCGGTAGTCAAAGGGGAACACGTCCTCGATATTGCTTGGGCTCGTTCAAATATGCAGTGGATTATCGTGATATTGCGGGCTCAAGGCATTCAATGTGACATGAATTATCATTTATACCGGTTGAAGGGTGGCTGTTGAGATTTCGAAGGCATCGACGCGTCCTCGACGGTGCTCAAAAGGTGCTGGTGATGATTTGGAACAATCGACCGTATGCTCAAAAGTGCTTGAGCCTGTCGAAGATGGTAGTGAAGGTACCCGTTAGAGATTCGAGGGCATCGACATCTGCTGGGATGCTCAGGCCCGCTGGCGCCCGTGGTTAAATTGACGGCGCATCAACAGTGGTTGTTGGCAGCGGCGAAGGGTACCCAGTGATGATTTGAAGGCATTGATACCTCCTTGTGAGCGCTCCAGCGGTGGTGAGGGGTAACCGGTAGTAGATTCAAGATGTCAACACATCCTCAAAAGTGCTCGAGTCTGTCGACGGTGGTGGTGAGGTGGTTCCCATTGAGCCTCGAGTGGATGTCTATTGAGAGCAGGGCAGTGATGGTTTATAATGTGAGAGGATTGCGGTAATCTCCCAAATGAATTTGACCAGTTTGTGCTAGGGTGGGCATCGACCGCGTTGACGGTGGTGGTGAGGAGGGACAGCAGCGTGACGGCATCACATTGATTGATCGTGCGAAGGGCCTCTTAGGCCCCTTTTACACGTACGAGAAACCCCCCCAATTAGGCCTTCGACACCTGTCACAAGTGGTGCCTAAGGTGAAATTTCGCTGCTGACCAATCGGTCCCCACTCCACAAAATCCCATCTGCTTTCTCCAGTTTTCTCTCGCCTGGACTAGTCACGAGCAGCATGGAGCAGGACCCTGGACAACGCCTTCAAATGTATGATCCCGGATTGGGCGGTCTGATCCGGATCCCAAAAAGGAAATTTGAGCCATACTTTGCACTATACATCGCTCGAAGCCTGTTTTGATCCAGACCCATACCCAGACATACCCCCAACTCGCACTAGCTCGTTTTTTTTTCGCGTAAAATGGGCTTTTTGTAGCACAATATTGTACGTGTATCGACGTAGAGCGGGAATGGATACTTATTCTTCCTCTGACTCATCAGACACACCGTCTGCAGCCTGCTGTGCCTTTGCCCCCCTCTTCTTTGGTGCCAACGCAGATTTCAGAGCAGTTTTTTGGTCCCTCAAAGCGCAGAAGGTTGACCAGTCCTTTGCTGATAGGTTCAAGTTACCGCCCTGACTTCGAGGTGCATCAGCAAGTATGCAGAGGAATGATTGAGAGGGCAAAAGGGAAAACTTCTTGGCTTTGAGTTTGGAGAATGCGAGAGCGGCGGGTACTGCTCGGAAAATGCGCCCAGTCCAGACCTCAAAGACTTGGACTACCAGGTACGAGACAGCCGCTATATTTGAGGATTCGGATTTTGACTCGTGTCTTCCATTTTTGCCACCACCTTTGCAATAGACCTCAAGCACTAGTTCGTTGGCGTAGTCAGTCAACAATCAAGATAGTAAGCAAAATGACAATGTACCTTGGCAGAGCACAATTTCGTCCTCGAGAAAAGCAAACCCATGCCCACTTCCCTTCGTTGATGACACGACCAACGGCATATTCGAGTTGATTCCAGCTGTACCCAACGTTTTCGCCAGATCTGGTTTACCATCTAGGTTTTTGCCCCAGGTCCTTTGACGAGCTGCAAGTTTCTGTCATTGCTCGTTCAGTCAGCCACCCATTTTATCGTTGTCTCCAAATTACTCAGTGTTTTTGCTGCAGCCGCTGCAACGGCTACAGCGTTTGCGGCATTGCCTGTCGTGGGCCCATGAGAGGCACCCTCCCCATTGCCTGTCCATCTCAAATTCCGCTCTGCGCCTGACCCAACTCGTACAACCTCCTGTTCCCGGTTGATCTCATCGAACTCCCTCATTATCTTTTGTCGCGCCGAAGGTTCTTTTTTCTTTTTTCCAGCAGCTGTTGCTGACTGATCCTCGCCGTCAGAGCCATTTTCTGCTGCAGCCTTGCCTTTATCCTTGCGGACACCGGTTTTGGCTTGCAACGTCTCATGGTCCTGTCGCTGTTTGACAAGTTCGCTAAAATCTGCGGCAGAGAAATCAGGACTTGACGTGTGTGTTCTCTGGAAGGGATTCGAAGCAGAGCCATCATTGACCCTCGGAAGTGAGTCCGCCAGCATGTTCGCTATATATTCAGCGTCATCTGACAGCGCCTCAGTGACACCTTCCTCATCGAGCTCCGGGAGTGCTTGTCTTATAAGGTAGTCAGAATACACATAATTTGCGTCTAAAAATGCGAACGTACATTTTCATGTGTTGGTCCAGATACTGCGAAATTGCAGCAAATCGAAGTGATGAAACACGCCGCTCTTGAGCAGGGTGCAAGTTTATCTCCGTGTTGAATGCGTCGAGTGCGTCTTGTATACTGGAGAACTTGCTCTCAAACCAGTCGGAGTCCTCGCTGTCATCCCCGTCGTCATCAGATTCATCAGATGCGGTATCGCTGCTGGAATCATCTTCAGTGGTTGTTTCCCAAGACTCATTGACTGAAAACCAGGATAAGATATGCGGTATCGAGGGGCTCTCTTGAGAGCGTATATCTGCAGCGGTCGAACCTAGGATGGCCCACAAGCTCTCCGAGTCTCCCCATGCGTATTCGGCTTCCTCTTCTATCTCCTGGTCCGACGGCATCAAGGACAGCACATTCAAATCTGAACCACGACAATCCAGGTCTGTATGACTGTACCCGCTCGCGCTCTCCTTTCCATCACTGAACCGTGTCGCTAGTGCCTCTTCTCACAAGCCTATGAAAAGCTTGGGTACCATCTCAAAGAATTGAACCATCATGAAGTTTTTCACCAGCCGACGACACTTTCCAAACACGCGCTCGCAAGGACTGGATCCCATTCTCCATGGCAAGAGGGGCTGCCGACCATGAACGTGATCACGATAGATGATAACAGATTCCAAAAAACCGTGAACAAGGGTGTTGATGATGTCGATGGCTTCATGTGAGAGGCAGTGTTTTCGGAGAGGATAATTGACCGAACGAAGAAACTGGATCCAGGTCTCCAAAAAGAAATAGGCTCGGAGGACCATTCGAACTCGAGTACGAATGTTTATGGAACGGTTTCCGTATGCATCGACCAGTTCCCCGAAAACAAAAAGGTAGATGATCAGAGCGAGGTGGGAGGTTGACTCGTTCTCAACGAGCCATTTCAAGGTAGTGCTAGACGTCAATCTGGTGGCAGCGCTGTCGTCCTGTTTGTCATAACGGTACCAGTCACGATAGCGTATGGGGCAACCATTGTGGTACATATCACGAACTTGCGAATACATGGCCACATTGTTGGGGAACGTAAGGCACTTCGAACCGCTGTATAGATTGTTGCGCACAGTCTTCAGTGCGTGCTTGGGGTCCTGGATGAAGGCAATGGGGTCCTTGCCATAGAAATGAACCCGGATCTCGATAGGTTCCTCACGACCAGGATGAGGAATGCGCACTACTTTTGTTGTAGAAGCTTTGGTACGTAGGTTTCTCTGTACAGAGTGCTCGGTAGCAGCACCGTCACATGTGTAGGAGCAGACCTTAATGCCCTTTTCAAGGAGTCCAGATAGGATCTCCCATGAGTATTCTGTAAGGGTGGCGGTGTTGAGGCTACTAGGTATCGCTGGAACACCGGGGAGGGCAACCTGCATGCAAAACAAGCGCAGCTAGTAGCAAAGGTTGAGCTTAACCATACCGAATTATGGCAAGGTCGGATGACTGACCTTGGTCGCTTTCTCAGCGAGTCCCTGTGTTACTATCTTCTTGAATTCGTCCAGGCTGGGAAGTATCAATGGCTTTCCGACCGCACCAATGAGATAATATTGGTCTTCTGCCTTATTATAATATGGACGAAGTGCTGGTGTAAGCTTTGTGTCGTCACAACTGACTGCTACTGGGCCATTCCAGTTCATGATATCCAGATGGTGGGCCGCTCGCTCGAATGTTCCAGCTTCAATATCAAGGGGAAACAAGGGCTCCTTCTCTCGATAACGGCTGAGCTGATTGTCAGATCTAATCCTCAGCCTGTCCTAAAGCGCTAGACACTAGGACTATAGAAACAGCGGCGGCGGAAGTCGACTAGCAGAGACGACGATAGAGACGACAGAGGTAGCGAGCAGAGGGCAAGAGCAGGTAGATAACTGGTCCCAACGACAAGTCAGATACATTGCAGATAGAGAAAGACGGAAAATAACTACTCACCTGGTCCCAACGACAAGAGGTCAAGATGAGGGACCAGGTGTAAACTACCTAGCTTATATACCCAGTCAGAGGTCTGAGATATGAGTCGTGAACGAATAGGAAAGACAATAAGAAAACAATAAGGAAACAATAGTAGTCAAGTATAAGACAATAGCGAGTCCGGAATGAGTAACTAGGAGATGAGAGAAGACAATAAGAACAATAGAATGAATGGGTCGTGAAGAAGGTGTAAAAGACAATAGTGTGAGAAGGAAATATGTGGGAAGGGGAAACGGGCGTCTGGTAGGCGTCAAAGAAACAAGTAAGCGCTGAAAGGGGAATAGGCGCTGAGAAAGGAAAAAATAGGGGGAAAAGCGGCACTTCATGACACAGCCCGGAAAGTATAATCAACTCACCGCAGCGACCGGACTGTTGGCAATGGAAGGTATTCCCAAAGAAACTCGTAAGCCACGGTACTATGCATCTGTATGATATGAGAAAGCTGAATGACATCCGGTGCGTATTGGAAGTTCTGCATTCCGACACCCGCATCCAGTTTGTTCCGCCTGACGACCATGACCTGGAGAAGGGACCCAAAAAACATGTCGGATTGGCTTCCCTTGTGTTTGCCTTCCAGCACTTCTGCAGTATATAGGGCACATGCTGTGGTAGTAGAGTTCTGTACGCATACGTATGAGTAAAGTTCATTCAAACCCTGAGGGAATAGAGACGATTCGGCCTTACCTCTGAATTCACTAACGTTTCCAAACCCTTGACGCGTGCAAGTAGCGAGCCAACACTTTTGCTCTGGTACTCAAGCAGTAGGTACTTGTAGTTGGTGTTGGGTGGTCAAGTTATCTTGATAGCATTCTTGAAAGTCTTCAGGCGACCAATGCCAGAGCAAGCCGAGCAAGGCTGAGGGTCACCAGAAGGGTCAACGGAGACAATCTTCAGGCAATCGGAGGAGAAGACTGATTGGATATGCCGGTCAATCTTCCACCGGTGTGACAACTGTTGCAACCGTTTGATGCTATGCTTCCGTGACGGGGAGAGAAACTTGTACTTCTTTCCATAGACCTCCCTGGATATGTTGTTGACGGTACGTCCACCACCACCCTGTGCACCGGTGCGATCGATATACATGGCGATGAGTGGGTTCTTACTGGCAGGAAGGCCGGGACAGGGAACTTGGACAGATTTAGTCGGAGTGGACGATGAAGTTGTTGCTGAGGAAGCTGAGGGGTTTCTCGATTGGGTGAAGAAGTTATTCAGGCGCCGCATTCCTGCACTCTTCTTCCTCTTCGTGCATGTTCCGAGGTGCCTTTTGAAGTTACCGGTGTTATACGGCTCCTTCATTGTGAACGTCTCGCCACAGGCGATATGTCTAACATGCATCGCGTCAATGACTTCAGCTGAGGCCTTGAATGCATCAATCCTAGTCTTGAATGCCTCGAATCTCTTTGCGTTGGCCTTTGTCTCCGAGAATTGCTTGGGGTTGGCTTTGTATAATTTCCGTTGAGCCCGTGACCATGTGGCTGACTTTGACGAGCCAAAGACTCGCAGAGATTGAACAAAATCAATTACATTGGCATCCAAGGCCTCTTCATCCGACGTAGCATCTGAGTCGTCAGAAACATCCAACTGTGTGATGGTCGTGGAAAGAGGCATGTCAAGCGTGACTTGAGTGACATGACTGTCACTATCCGTTGAGCAGACCTTCTTCGATGGCGGCGATGCTGGTTCGATGTCTGCTTGACCTATGCTTCTCTTTCCTTCATCTTTCTTTCGATAACCCTCGCCCCCGTCCAAAACTCCAACCTCAACCTCACTTTTCATTGCCTCCAACATACCCTCACGTGGTGTGATTACTGTATCGCGCTTGACAATTTCAGCGGTCGGAACCCTCATGTCCAACGCCGGAGTGACAGGAACACAAGAAAGCTTGTTCACCGGATGGAAGGAGCTGTTGCGAGAAGACTGTAAAGTGGTGACTGTTAGTACGTTTTCATTACAGCTTGACATCTCTATTAGTCAACTCACCTTGTGTGCTTTACAGAGTTCAATAAACCAGTTTGCTCGGTCGAAGGTCTTTCGAGACACTGTCCAAAGCGGATCCCCAAGGCATTGGTGTGCTATTGTATTGACAGCAAGCATACCACAGACAATCAAGTCGTCTTGCTGTCCATGCTCAAGGCCTTCACCGACCACCTCAAAGTCTCCACCAAACCAAGTATCCAACCACCATTTCAACTTTCGGAGAACTGATTTAGGTGGCACAAGTCCCTGGTGTGCCAGCGAGTCACCTGGGGAGCTACTCAGTCATGTAACTCTTGTTCAACAACAGGAATCGTACCGTAGGTGATAATCTTCTTGCTGAAATCCACCCGAAATGCCAACCAGTGTTGCGCATGCTCATTGAACACAGGAAATACAAGGTAGTGGACCTCCAGTCGTTTCAGCCGTGCCTCTAGTCGACCAAGATACTTGGTAAGTGGACGCTGGTGGTCTGTCTTTTCTTTTGCCCGGTTGATGTCGTGCATGAAGGTCCTCGGAACAATGAGAAACTCGTTGTCGCGTTTCTTGTCAAGCTCGAGCCGCTCGCGGAGTTGATGGCACATCAAGTCAATGAGAGTCCCGCTGATCTTGCTGTCTGAAACCAGACGCGAAAACTCGAAGGTGGTATCATTAGTGCCGCTTCCCTGCAGTGTCATTCCTTCATTCCAGCCCAATTCCCCCATCCACCGCTGTGCTTCAATCACGATGGGTTGAGTACCATTTGGAAGAACCGCGTGTTCCGATATCCATTTTAAGCACTTTTTCCATCTTTTCTGCTTATCCGCAACTTCATAGAACTGAAACCAGGCTTCCACAGTCCAAAGTGGGAAGCGGTCGCCAGGATAAAACGGATCGGTGATAGACTGAATTCCATCGAGGACCTTCTGTTCTAACCACCCGGGCTTCCGAAGTTTCTCGACAGCAGTCCATGGTGGTAGGTCTAGAAACTGGAGGCGGAGGCCATCGGTATTGGGAGGCTCGTGACTGACATATCGGTCAATTTTTGGGAAGACTAACGCTTGTGAAGGCTTGGGGAGTATACGGGTAATAAAAACAGTAACGGGTATGTCGGCAGAGGGGAAGATAGTTTCGCTGTATTGACGGGGTATCTTCAGCCGGCTTGTACAGTAGTAGCTGACATATCGAGGTATTGTCGTCGCGCTGAATTTTACTTGTCTTCCTATCCACGTCGCCCTGTTCTCCTCAAATCTCTTCACCAATTGATCCTCTTCGCCATCGGACAGTATCTCCACGATGTCATCGAGAGGTGCCATTTTGGGCAAGCCGTAATAGAATGTTCTCCGTGTCGCGTTGTGTTGCTGAATGATTGGGTTGAAGTTCAATAGAGTTCAATTTGAAAATTTCTTAATTCGGATAATCATCATTCCTTGATTAGATGCGATACAGATGAATAGATCACAGGCCGTGCCGGGCGGTTCAGCCATTTCCAGCCACCCAGTCCCTGGGTGTCCCGGCCGCCTCTCTCCCTTAGTTGATCCGGACAGGCTCAGGCCTCCCCCGAGCCCCCGTTCTTATCCGGAAACCCGGCCTAGAGATCACCTCGAAATTGGGCTAATTTTATCCGGACCCGGTCATAGATTCCACAAAATTTCCCCCGTCCTGATCCGGACGGGGAATCATAGGTTTGGCAGTATAGTCCAGGGTCCTCATGGAGCTTTATGACGACGCGTCGAGGAGCGTGTTCGCATTGCGGTTCTTGGCCGTGGGGTGGGACCAGATTGGTCAGCCTCAAGTTTTTGAAAGCGGCCTAGAATTATGGAAACAGCTGACAAACGCCGAAACCACTTGTCTTTCGGAGGTAAGTGATATGATTAGAGTATGACCAAATCAGGAAGTGGCCACGCGATGACCGATGCCTTCGTCTCTCCAAGTCCCCGCCTCGTCTAATAAACCGTGTGGTACCTCTGTATAGGTAGAATAACACAAAAATTTATTATGAAGTGTATGCTAGTGAGACCCGTAAGAAACCTCACTCTACACCCTTGAGCTCAATATTCATACAACCCACCCAACACCCTTGGCGAACATGTATGATGGATCATGCACATGGGCCTCCTCTCCTTCAGAAGTCAGGTAACGTACTCACTCAGCCCCTCAATATCAGTTCCTCTCCCGGCCTGTCGCGGACTCCCGGTTTGCCGGTCTTTCTCGAGTTTTCCCACTGCATCCAGGACCCGCTTCAGCTTGAACTTCATCGATCTTCATCCCTTCCATCACTGTTCATCCTTTCACCGACATCTCTACTCTCGCGACTCGCTACAAATTTCGACCCAGGGATGTGAATACCTCCGACTGGCACTACAATAATACAAAATCTCAAGAACTCGCAATCGCCATTGCATTACAGTCCGACAAACAGACCTGAAGAGCCAGCTCGTTATAGTCAGAAACCCGGCGAAACTTGCAACACACAACGCGTCAAAGGGCTCTACACGCGCTCAAAAGCATCAGGTTCCTGGTGCGAAGTCTGACTCACAATTGTTATCGGAGGCGATTGATTGATTGTTTTTTGTTCTCCCCAGACTCAACATTGACTAGGTAACGATTGGCAGATACTCGTAACCCGTATTTCACGAGTCAAAAGGCCCTTGCATCGTTATCGTTGGTTTCATTGTTCCACCTTTGGAGGTTCACGTGTTTGGCGGCATAAAAGGACCAGTCATAGTGGATCGAGAGAACATTCTTCTCCTCTTCCATGTTGTTCTCGATAGTTAGACGGCATTGACGATGCATAAGAATAATGGCTTCAAGCGGTGAGTGCTCAGTAGTCGTCTTCGATACGCGAAATCTCATGTCGTCCATCCAAGTCCCTCCATCTCCATCATCGATCTGGGCGATGACTTCAAAGCGCTAGACCTCTCAGGCGGTTTAGTATTCTCAGATGGACACCCAACGCTTGGTTTGGCTGCTCAGAAACCGAAGATTCGCGCTCTGCCTGGAACACCATTGAAGTCGCCATCTCGAGCCGCCGCCAAGCCACGCGTTGAAACGTCTACCGATTCAACACCGTCGAATTTTAGATCTCACACTCAGAACGCGACCACACCCCAGAGACGAACAGCACCTCGTACGTGCAGAGTTGTTTTATATTGGGCTCATCGTTGAGAGATCATATTCCAGGTTTAGAACCCATTTCAGAAAATACCTTCAACTCCAACGGAGGCCCAAGCACCGCTCGATCTCCTCTCGCCTCTTCGACGGCGACGGCCTCTCCACCACCTCGCGTAAAACCCCGACATTCAGAACCCCTTCCGACTATAGCCGGCACCCCAAAACTAGCATCGTCAACCAGAAGAGGGCCACGACAGTCTGAACCTGGCCGGACCACAGAGGAAGGACAGTCAAATGCTAAGAAAGTCCCTCTCAACTCTTCGACATCCACTCCCGCTCCACCACGCCTCGCACGTCCTCGATATTCCGAGCCCCCTCCCACAGCCACTAACCCTGGGACTCCGAAACCGAAACCATCATCTTCATCGTCGGCGAGAAGAGGCCCGAGGCAATCTGAACCTGGACGAACGAAGATAGAAGAGGA
>JANHQD010002144.1:8045-19077 GCA_024721195.1 Marasmius sp. AFHP31
GACCGCACCTCGAGAATCATTCCGTCGTGTTAACAAGTTTGGGTCTCCTGAGTTGTAAGCTGGTAACAACACCATTTTGTTGACAAGTGAAGTGAGGTCCTGGATATTTTTCTATCGACTTATATATGTGTTTCGTGAGCTTTAGCATGGGGTTCTAACCGGCCTTGAGGTGTTCTATATCTTTCAACCTACTCGTTTTGGAAGACTACACTGTTCTTTGAATCGTAATCGAACAACGGAAATCAAAATGAATCTGACACCACCGCCAGAAAAACACCGAAATGACTGGTGCTTTAGAGACTCGAGGATATACAGGTAAAAGAGCAGCCATGAATGATAGGCATGTGCACGCGCCACAGTAAACCATCAAACTCTAAAATAACGACGTGAAACAGTCTGATTACTAATTGCCTACCCTGACCCTAACCCAGATATATTTGGTGCAGATATTTTTCCTCGACGTCGCCGACATCGACGGCAATGACAGTGACAAAGATGACTACAACAGCTTCAACCTCACTCCTCATTTCATTTTTGGGTGATTGACTGATTCATGAGTATGTTTACTGGGATTTGAGGTACAGTAAACTGTAATAGTCGTGAAGTAATTCGCTCTATTAATAGATTGGTAAAACACCGTAAAAGAGGCCTTCTGACTCTAAGATTATAGAGCTGCTTCTTTCCTTGGCCCTTCATAGCACTGATTAAGACGTACCTTTCTCCGCTAACAAGCTGCATTCAATCTTCGATTCCTCTTATCCGACGGAGATTCCCAGTAACATATGATTGACACGTGCACACTCTCAGGGCCTTTCGTAATCAGTGAGTCATGGAACTCACAAGTCGCGCTTCGTTGCACAGACTTCGACCTCAACCTCGATTACTCGGCACCTATGAATTGACAACAGAGCCATTATGACTTGAGACTTGCAACTGGTATGTGGATCCAATTTTCAATATAATTATCTGTCTAAACGTGACCTGTTAGCCAAAAACATCAACATGAGGCTCTCCGGCGCAACTGGCCACTGCGCGCAGCAGACACGATTCGATGCAAATATATATCGCGTATCCCGTCATTAACATCATGCTGTGGCACCTTCTGGATACGGGCATGACAATCAAGAGTACATGTTCATTACGGTGTCGCCTGGTTGTTGCAAAGGAGAGATTGTAGCGACAACCTTCGACAGTGAGGAACAATGCTTTGGTTATGGTGCGGTGTGAAGCTCGGATCTCACTTCTTCACTGCGGTGATTTGTAAAAGCTTCCTCTTTTTGATGCGAGATAACTCGACAACCCAAAACTAGTAAGTTGAACGATTTCCACAACTGCGATCGCTTGACATTCTGTGATTCCCTTTAGAAGGTTGCATGGCTATGAGACGTTGAGGACATAGTTAAGCAGGCTTTATTGGCACAGAGAGTTATCATCTTTTTTTCCCTAATCGCCACTCAAGATGGCTCGGAGGCAGAAAGACACCTCACGAAATGCAACTGCCACAGCACCAGTTCGTCGTTCTACGCGACATCAACCACAAGCTAGTATGTCTCTGCTTTTGCTTTATATTCTATCGGTCATTGATTGCCTACGCTTGTAGATGATGCAGGAGGCCGGGTAGAAGAGGTTATCCATGCTCTGGGACTTGATCGCAATAGCCCAAGGTCACAGGCTGAGGTGTCATCCGATGTTTTTAGCGCCCAGGAAGATTTCCGACCTCAGGGTGCGCTCACAGCCTATACATCACCGTCTAGTCATTAAGAATCTTTGCAGCAGAAAGTTCTACAGCTTCTTCCCATCTCCATATCGATCACGGTTCTTACGCGGTCTCAGGTAAGCACCTACCTATACTACTCACTACCATTTCTCATGACGTTGTCTAGTCGATCAGGACTCTTTCAATATCCATGGAGGATATAGTGATAATAGTCACTCCCGACAGCTAGCAGACAGTAGCCCATATGTCGACCGCCATCAGCGATACAAAATGGACAGCACCGAGGAACTGGAAGATGACGATGACAACAGTGACGACGACATTGATGAGGACTTGGAGGATGACTTGGAGGAGGCGGAGGACGAATCAGAGGACGAATTAGAGGACGAATTAGAGGAAGAGTTTAACCCTCAAACATACGACTATGATGCAACGGACGAAGACTTTGACACTCAGCCTACTGTTGAGTCAGGACGACGTTGCGTTACCTTTGCCAAGACGATACAGACACGACATGTGTATGAGGCCGACGAGGGCTCTGATCTGGAGGGGTCAGTCGTCTCTTTGACTGACTGTGAGGTTAGACTCAGTGAGCTGGACCTGAGCGAGGAGGAAGAGGAAGAGTCATATGTTTCTCCGGATCAAGGTGCGATCTTCTCTTATCTCATGACCACATCTCTGAAACAAATTCTGTTGTTGTATTTACAGATGTTACTATTCTCCGAAGGACCACGAGAACTCCCTCCCCAGCTAAAAGCCGCTATCCTACAACAGTAATGGGTATCGAAGCACCCACAAGGCGAACACTAGGTATGTCTGTCTTTGACCAAGCATTCAAGGCTCAGACGTGAAATCTACGTGTTTAGCACAACCAATCAAAGCTGCAAGAGACCCATTGGCTACACCGCGGCCATCTAGATCACGCTCAGCCCAAGATATATACACCGGTGAGGCTATAACTCTTACGTAATCAGAACAGCACCAAAAATATGCCACAGATAACACGCCTCGCCCCAACAAGCAATCAAGGCGTGCCAGTCCCCACAAACCCTTACCCCGTTCAGAGGAGCCATCTGATCCCGAGTTCACTGTTATTGTTTCTGATGGCGAGTTCTCACCGGACCCTTTCTCACGTCCTAAACTACCTAAACTACCGAAACCGCCCAAGTCAAAGTCCAAGGCAAAGACACAGTCGAAGAAGAAGCCAAATACAAAGCCCCCTCAAACACGTAAGGCTCCTAAGGCCCTGAAAGGTACATCTAAACATGCAGCCCCGTTCACCCATAACGAGAAGAATACACGTGCTGCAACAGCAGAGAGGAGTAGCAAGGCTGCGGCACAAACTCCTCGTACACATACTCGCCAGAAGCTCCCGGTCACCTCTGTTATTCCCGCCTTGCAACCCTTGCCCAGTCCTTCGGCATGCCTTCGAGCAGGAAGCCGGCTTGCCAAGGAAGATCCTCGTACATCTAACGATGTCCACAAATTCCTCAAGGAAGATCCGTCGAATAAGGATCAACGGCAGTGCCTCTTTTGTTTGTCAGAATAAGTTTCAGTCTCGCATACTAGTCTTTCTCTAACGTTAGCTTTTGTCTCAGGCATGCGAATAAAAAGGACAGCCGCTTCAAAGTTACGTCTTATGGTCTTACAACAGCGACTGGTACTATTCGTCGCCATTTCATGGCTCGTCATGCCGATATATGGATCCAGGCCTGCGACAAGGCAGGATTGCTAGTGAAAGGGAAAGAAGCAGAGGAGGCAGAGAAGTATCGAGCATCGAACGACATGCCATTAACGAAAGAGCCGCGTAAATTCTTCACAGAGAAACTGTTTCTTGACCATTGCGTTCGATTTGTGGTCCAAGAAGACCAGGTATTTTTCCATGCTATACGCCTTGTTGTCATCTCGACTGAATGACTATGCTTTGTAGGCTCTTCGCATTGTGGATACCGAGTCATTCCAACAGCTTTGCCTACTTCTTCGGGATACTCTCGAAGACAAGGACATACCCCATAGGACAACTTTACATGGAATGGTACACAAATCGTGGGTGATCTACATGAACGAGCTCAAGATCGTACTACAGGTATGTGTTTTACCCCGTTGAGGACTATGAGTAACCTAGTTCTTTGAAAGGCTTCGCTCGGCCTAATCTCGTGCACGACAGATGGATGGACAGATTCCATTTATTGGTGTTACTGCGCACTGGATCCAAGAGTGCGATAATAAAGAAGATGATCTACCATCCGACCCTCAATCAAGTCCTCGTCGCAAACTGCGATACAGATCCTCCGTCATAGGTTTCTACGGTCTACCACTTTCGCATACAGGGGATCACTTGGCAGCCGCGTTCGTGCACATTCTGGACCGCCTTGGTATAACAGAGAAAGTAAGCTACTGCCTTCTGCCATGCTCTGCGTGAAATGATACGATATTTGTTTACAGCTTGGATGGGTGACTCTTGACAATGCAAGCAACAACGACACAATGATGGAAGCCCTCGAGGGACTTATGAGGGATAGGAGGATACCATTCATTGCTAAAGAACGCCGTGTCAGGTAAGCCTTATCGTGTTTAATGCCTCCTGATTATCCCCACGAACTATATCCCTGTTCTAGATGCTGGCCACATATTCTTCACCTCGGTGGCACTGCGATTATCAACGCGTTCAACAGCATACAGATAGCGGTGAACTATACCGAGAGTGATCATGAAGCGGATCGCCTTCCGAAACAAGGTGCAATTACTCACGCTCGCATTGTTGTTCGCAGTGTAAGCTACAGTGATAAAAGTTCCACCGGCGTCTGACTGACCATACAACAGGTTCGAATTTCGGGTGTTCGTCGGGCGGAATTCCTTCAGTATGTCATCGCAACCAGGACCAGGTCTTTACAGCTGCTTCGAGATGTTCGGAACCGTTGGGGCTTTACTCTCCTAATGCTAATGAGAATGTATTATCTCAAGGAGGTGCGTTCGATTTTATGTCTATTTCGTTCGAATCCTTACAATGCCGGCATTGGCGGTTCCAGGCTCTTCAACTCTTTATTTCAGAGAAGCCTGATTACGCCATTGATGGGCTTCATGAGGCTGAATGGTTGGCTATTGATGACCTGATAAAGGTGCTTCTGGTGAGAGACAGCAATATCGCGCTCTGCACACGTGACACTGAATCTATGTCTTCAGCCCGCTCATGCATTTCAGCAACGTTTGAGCTATGAGAAAACACCCACACTCTGTGACTACCTACCATCGTTTCAGATGGTCATAGACAAGTGGCGTGACCTCAAACGAGAGGTACCACTTCTTGACCAAGAAGGGATTATTGATGCGGGGATTGAAAAAATGGAAGAGTATGAGGAGCGTGCGAGCAGTGTCCCGGTATACGTTCTTGCCATGAGTAAGTGTTTCTGGCAACATGTCGCAATGTTTGACATGACTAACCTTGGAGATATCAGTTTTGAATCCTGCAATCAAGCTCAGCTGGCTAGCGGAACAGGAAGCAAATGAACGTGGGGTTGGGCTGGTGGAGAAAGCAAAAGCACTCTTTATACGGGAAATTGCAGTAAGTTCTCTTTGTCGCGGGCCATGATACTAGTCTCAAACTTCCTATGTAGAAAAAGCAACCAGCAGCATCAGCCTCTGAGCGCCCCACGGCAACTGCAAAGGCTGACAAGAAGTCTTGGATTGCTCACGCTCTTGGAGACAAGAAGAAGATTGCACAAGCGTCTACCCCTGCCGATGCACGTGCTGAAGCATTGTCTTACTTAAGCGACACAACAGACTTGGATGATTTTCCCGATACATTGACGTTCTGGCAGGTATGTTCCATCATTTTCCCTATCATAGTAAACTTCCAGTAGTTTTTGACATTCGGACCTAGGTCAAGGGCGTCAGATGGTCACGAATATTTGCACTTGCTATGGACATTTTGCCTGTCCAAGGTTCCTCTGTGCCATGTGAACGTTTGTTTTCTGCGGCAAAACTAACTAAGACCGACCTCAGAAATCGCATGTCGCCGCATCTGATGGAGCAGTGTTTGATTCTGAAGCATGGCTACAAGACTGAGGGCCCTCTGGATTTCACTCGTCATTTCGACCAAGACAACATGGAGGCAGAGCTTATAGCTTTAACAGAGAAAGATGACGAATCACCACTGGAAGATGTTTCCCTTAAACAGTACAATAGTTACCTTCAGCATCTTCCCTCGTTGCCAAAAGTTACGACAAAACGTCGGTAGTGTCGGTAGTTATACCGACGTTTTGTCGGTAGTTATGTAGAAGTATAACACTTATATTTCTCAGAGCAAAGTATATATCGGACTGTGCTATGAATATTGAGCTGCTTCATTGCTATCACCACCTCCCCTACTGGCCTGAACGTTCTCTGTTGGGACCTGAAGAGTTTGATAGATTTTATGGGGAGATTTTTTGACAGCTCAAGCCGCGGCTGAGCCGGCTTGGGACCGAGCCGAGCCAAGCTGCATGCCTTCAACGGCTCCTGGAGCCACTTTGGAGCCGAGCCGCTGGAGCCGAGCCAAAGCCGGACCGGACCAGCCGTTGGCAACGCTAGCCTAAATCAATCTCAAAGCCTCATTTATTTTCTACTAACCTACATCTGTGTGAACAACTATCTAACTACTAACCAAACTATCTTTGTGTTGAGCCTTGCTCCGCAACCTGCTTCAACCCCCTGAATAAACCTCTCTTGAAAGTCTTACTGCTGACATTTTTGCTCCCTGATTCCATCTCAGTCCCTTGATTATTGTAGAGAGTCGAAGGTAGTTGACTCCTAACATGACTAGACCTCTTTATGGATCTTATATGACAACAATGGATGACAAGACCACTCAACAGGCCAAACAATACGACAATGAAATGGGGACCACGGTATGACTTAGACAATTCAAACAACCACTTTCTATTCTCGACAGTTCACGGAACTTGTTACAGAAACCAGGCAATGCTCTAGATAGGATACAAAACTGCTTTAATGCTAATGCGTGTGGGCAGATGTTCTGAACTTTCCTACTAATGTGGGTAGTACTTGCTGAGTAACCTACGTAATTCCTACATCCATAGTATTCAGTTTTACCGACGGAAGAACCACTTGACTAGGAGAGCTCAACAAGTAAGGGATATGATCTGGAGAAGTGACCGACAGTTCAAATCGGATTAACAAAATCTTATTGACTGATTGAGAAACAGGACCAACAAGCCTACAGAATCTACTAAGGCGAGGACACTACCTAGAAGGACTCGTTACTAAAGTTAATAGAACCATTGTAAGGACTGAGTTTGAGACCTGATAAGTTAGGACTGCTAGTAGTCTCCGACGGCAGTGAAGTATAAGCTCTAGTCATACGCTCAATAGCGTCGGCGGGATTAAAGAAGAACATCCAGACGGGAACTGCTTCACAGGGAGTGAGCACAGGAATGGCGTTGAAAACAGCATCCACCCAAGCTCTCGGAGCGCCAGGAATAAGAGCAGTAGAAACGGAGAGGACTTCAACCTCTGTGATGGCCTGAGCATATGGTCCTATCTGAGTGTCGAGTATGTCGCAAAAGGTGGATTCATCGGTTTGGGGAGCGAGGTATAGGAAGTCTTGTAGAGGATCAAGATGCACAGCAGTGTTGCGTAGGAAGGGGTCTTCCTGGCTACAAAGAATGTAGAACTCAAGGAACAAGGCGAAATAAGCCTCTTGATTTCCAGTACAGAGTTTGTCGAGTTGTTTAGCGCGATGAGAGAGACCCATCAGGCAGATATTAGCCTTTTCAAAAGGAGGATGGATCTCTTGAGAAGAGATTAGTAGAGGACTATAGATAGTCTATAAAGACACACCTTCATAGACGGTCTGAAAGCAAGACAGGATACGAGGAGCGTCCATAGTATGATGAAAGTTTTGGACGAAGAAGACCAATGGTTGAAATTTTACGCCGGTGGTATGAAGTAAGAGTAAGAGATCTTATCAATGGACTAAGCTTTTGACCGATGGGTCTTCAGGAGATTGAAGGCTTTCTGCGTTAAGAACTAGTCTAGTACATCAAAGAAGTGGTGTCTACCAGTAAAAGGTATGAATGGCTCTTCAACAGCCTCTAGGAAAACCTCTTTACACCAAGCTTTGGAAGATTCGGGTAGCTGAGCCATAACTGTACTAAGGAATCCTACTTGCATTATACTATGAGCATACTTCTCCACTAAGGGGGTAATCCTAGTAAGCTCATTATAGGACTCTTCAGAAAGAGCGGTTGGTTTGTAGAGAAAAGCCTGAGCAGGATTGCTCTGGGATAAGAAGAAGACGGCCGCCGGGCAAGTGTGTCTGGCCAGGATAAAGTGTTGAAGGAGCAATGCCATGAAACCATCGGGCGAGATAACAGTAGAACTGAGCGTAGCCAAACGCCAGAGTCAATGATAAGGAAGGTCGCCAGCCATTACTCCATTGGGGTGAACAGGGTAGATCTCTATAATTTAGAAGTTAGACTATTAGCCTTTCAGGAATGAGAAGACTGCCAATCATGACACACCTTTGTAGAGCTCCTGAACTAGTGTGGCTACGGGCCATTGCCCATCGGGAGCTTTGTCCCAGAAGTGTAGAGTAGGCATTGAGCAAGTAGGAGAATAGGTTTGAGTGCGTTGGAAAGAACGTAGCTCAACCTAGGACAAGAGAGATATGGAGATTTGGAGGCATGTAGTTCCGCAGAACTAGGATGACTGAGCAAGAAAATTGCTAGAACCAATAAGAGCTTATGGATTGTGTGGATAGTCCCGGCAGGCTGAGTCAGAACAAGCTGGCGGAACTATAACCTCTGAGCACACAATCGATAGGCCCGGTGGCCTAGATTAGGAGGAAATATTGGTCGACAGGGCAGAATTTTACCTCTTCGGGCAACCTTCCTACCGAAACATAGAATAAACAGGCAGAAATATAATTGGTACGATAGTTAGTTGGACGAGTATATAAGGACGCAGGAATTATGTAGGTTCCTTAGCAAGTACTACCCACATTAGTAGGAAAGTTCAGAACATCTGCCCACACGCATTAGCATTAAAGCAGCTTTGTATCCTATCTAGAGCATTGCCTGGTTTCTGTAACAAGTTCCGTGAACCGTTGAGAAATAGAAAGTCTTTGAATCGCATAGTTGGTTGTTCGAATCGTCTAAGCCGTATCGTTGTCCTCGTATCGTTGTTGTATCGTTTGGCCCGTCGAGTGGTCTTGTTGTCCGTCGTTGTTATATAAGATCCATTGAGAGGTCTAGTTGTATCGCCCGTCGAGAGGTGTTTCGTCTGTCGAAGATCGTATTTTGAACCATCGTCTTGTTTCTTTGTCTTTACCTTTTCCCGCCGAATCAACCAGTTTCCAAGTTTCAACCGACAGAGTTACCTATTGTTCTGTCTATCTTTAGCAGGGCGTTGTGGCGGAGCCTGGTGGCCCTCCCATCGACACACCTCTATCATCGGTTTCAGCTCTCTCCATCACCCTTTCTCTTACATTTCACCATTCCGCTTGTGATTCTCTTATCTCGCGTGGTCTCGACATTTTCTCCTTAAACCTACACACGTTTCATCTCACCGTTCACGATTCTCTCACTAGTTTCTGTCTCTCAATCACCTCCTTTTGGTTTACATCCCATATTCCCCACCGCTTCTCACATTCTCAGACCCGATGTAGACGTCCTATGCACCTGTTCCAAGCTACCAAAGATCCCGCTCTGCCTTGGGAAAGCAGAGGAAGGCTGGGGACCTTCAAACAGTAGATCTCTCCTTCACAGCTCTCAAAGGAACACTGTGGTGCAGCGGATTGACACTTAGGGATTTGGCAATTGCCACAGACTCTATATTTACATGATACGTGTTTCACTGTGGCAAGGGCTTTGTATATCTCTCGAGTAATTTCTAGAGGAATTCATTCGATTCTCTGGCATCCCAAGCTCATCATAAGTCTTATTCCAAGTTCTTTCTCACTTCTCTTCTCTATCTGAGCTGGGTACTTCAACCTTACACTTCTCTCACTCACCTTCCGATCGTCTCGAATGCCCGCACTCCAGACTGCAACTCCCTCTATAGCGTAACCTTTGTCAAGCCAACACATTCCTAGCATTCTCCAGACTTGTAGAAATGTCAGTTGCACCCGCACTTTTTGTGTATAGATTATCCCTTCTACTTACGACGTCCATTACCGCCAGCGTGAAATTTCAACCATCAGCCTTCTTCGTCCAGTACTTTCATCATACTATGGACGCTCCTCGTATCCTGTCTTGCTTTCAGACCATCTATGGAGGTATGTCTTTATAGACTACCTGTAGTCCACTACTAATCTCCTTTTAAGAGATCCATACTCTTTTCAAGAAGGCTATTATCTGCCTGATGGGTCTCTCTCATCGCGCTAAACAACTCGACGAACTCTGTACTGAAAATCAAGAGGCTTATTTCGCCTTGTTCCTTGAGTTCTACATTCTTTGTAGCCAGGAAGACCCCTTCCTACGCAACACTGCTATGCATCTTGATCCTCTACAAGACTTCCTATACCTTGCTCCCCAAACCGACGAATCCACCTTTTGCGACATACTCGACGCTCAGATAGGACCATATGCTCAGGCCATCACAGAGGTTGAAGTCCTCTCCGTTTCTACTGCTCTTATTCCTGGCGCTCTGAGAGCTTGGGTGGATGCTGTTTTCAACGCCATTCCTGTGCTCACTCTCTGTGAAGCAGTTCCCGTCCGGATGTTCTTCTTTGATCCCGCCAACACTATTGAGCATATGACTAGACCTTATACTTCACTGCCGTCGGGTACTACTAGCAGTCCTAACTTATCAGGTCTCAAACTCAGTCCTTACAACGGTTCTATTAACTTTAGTAACGAGTCCTTCTAGGTAATATCCTTGCCTTAGCATACTTTGTATGCTTGTCGATCCATCTTTTGAATGGTCAATAAGATTCTGTTAGTCTTAGTTAAACCGTCGGTCACTTCTCCAGATCATATCCCACTTGTTGAGCTCTCCTAGTCAAGTGGTTCTACCGTCGGTCAATTGAGTACTATTAGACTCTAAGTTTGATCCCCACCAGCGTATTTTGTACTTTATAGTTTTAAAATCTACGCTTTTTGCTATGTGTATGTTTAAAGTGTAATAACGCGTGTACAGTATATAGGTCCTGCTGTTTCTCTGCAATCTCTAGTACTTTTATCCCTCTTGTTGTGCCTCTATAAGCTTTACTCCAGGTGAGCCAGTCTGCCTTATGGCTGCCACTGCGTAGGCAGGACCTCTGCCTCAACAGGTTATGGGCCCCGGTGCCCTATCGATGTGCCCTGCAACGGCTGC
>JANHQD010002145.1:0-68100 GCA_024721195.1 Marasmius sp. AFHP31
CCTCATCCAGTGTAGATGTTGTTGGAACCCGTCCAGATGATCGGGGGGCGGGCTCTAATTCACCAAGTCCGGCGAACGCAGGATCGTCCGAATCTCCTTTTGCGGGGCCTTCGACTAGGCCCAATTTGCAAACACCAAAAATTTTCGAACGGTCCTGTGCGTTCTTCGGACACAAGCTCACCCCGATCTCGCAGATGAATGAACACCCCAGGCCTAACCCATTCCTAGCGACTTCCGGGAGAACCCCCTCCTCTCCAGTGAAGACCAAGGTCGCATCTCCGCATCAGGTCGATGCCTTCTTGGACTCATGCATTGCTAGGACGTCTCCTCGCAGACGTTCTGGTGCACGAAAACCATAAGGATAAACGTTATGGGAGACCTATTTTCTTGTGTTCCTCTGTGGGGGATCTTTCTCGACGTTCTTCTTCACCATGGCCTCCTGCTCGGATCGTATATGTATTTGCTTTGTATCATCAAGAGCTCGCTTTTACATCGGCTAGTACCGTTGTACATCGACTGATTTCTTGGATCTCCAGTCGGCATCTGTGCAGTGTATGTATGATATGTGATCTTTCTTACATTCTTTATGTACTCTGCTCTTTCCTCACACCCGACCCATATCTTGTTTTTTAGCTCATACATGTGTATGCCTGACCATGTATTTTTAGTAGTTTTACCAAGTTATCGTGTTCATCCTTGATCGTTGGGGTGGAATCGAAATTCGGAGCAGGTTTGAAGCCTTGTCGCGCTTCGTCGCGGCTTATTAGACACAAACCACCACGAATTATTTGACCACCTCATGCTCGCTTGGTCTGAACCACAAGCCATGAAAGGTGCGTCTGCCAACGTTAAGGTGGCACTGGATGGTCAATCTGAAGACACCAGTGGGGAGTGACGCATACGCGTCATGATCATGGCGTGTCCAAAAATCACGTTATCGTTCAACATCCGATTTCGAGTCGGAGATCGTATTTCCTTCTCTTCCCATTCCCTTAACCTTTCCTCTGATACTCTGATATCGACCCGTTCGTCGAGTTCAGCCCTTTTCGCGCGTACCTTTCTTAACAGATATGATCTCAGTGTCTCTGAAACTCGTTCTTGGATTAGTATCGAGGGAGTGGCAGACCGAAATCACCGAACACTAGTGACTGCAAGGCGACGCCATAGGCACGAACCACAACTTGACCTGGGCATATACAGCCGTGAACATGATGAGTTGGTCTAATCGTTGCCTAAACACCATTATTCATTTGTGGCGGCCCCTTCCAAAAGTATTTGGGAGGGTGACATTAATTGTCGATTCGGTTCACCTTCGATATGATTCGACCGCACGGCTTGAAAAGAGAACGAAAGGCGAGGCGATCCTGCAATAGTGAGGCCAGACTGCAACCCAGGCACTGTGAGTTGTGGTTCCTTCCTGAACACCACGTCTCCTTTCCTCGTCCGATCTGCTGATGGCCTTATGAAGTTCTTCTGAGTCGAGCTGAGAGCGGCTCACAAGCCTTGAACTTCCTCATAAGCTGCGTCCGCCTGTCAGAGACTGAGAGGGCTAGCGCTGAAGCTTGTCGTTGGTTCCGACGCCTACAAGCTGATCCAACGGATATAACATGTTCCGACGGAATGAGCTGGAACGCGTCGGGACCGTGGCTCGAGCGCCCCAAAGGATTTCATGGGCCTTTGTTCGATTGCCGAAGAGTTTTTCTGCATCAGATCTCTCCAGATTGACCTAGGACTTTCGGCCAAGCCCTAGACTGCTCACTCCCCAACGAAACGCTATGCAGTTTCCACAGGAACCCAGGTCTCCCCAAATCCAATAGCCTTGTCTGGATTTGTTGTCCGAGATGCTTCCTCAGCTGCTGCAGCAAATCACGGACGTCGAAAGAACTTCATTGAACTCTTTCACATGATACCGTCTTCCCCAAAGATTTCTCTTTTCCTGGTTTATAAAATCTCATGAATGTCCCGTCGTCTACTTCACCAGCTTCGTTGACAACGATGTCGGACATCGCAGAAATCAAGGCGAGCCTCCGCAAGAAGGCGTCCAAGCTCAATAAGACGACGTCAATGGAGGAGGAACCTGCCGATCTTCATATTCCCGACAACTACGTCGAGCATATTCTCACAACAACAAAACCTCTGCCTCCCGTCAAGTGGTCTAATATCTTGAGCGAAATCCAATGGATCTCGTTCGCAGCCATCTTCGTCCCCCCTATCATTGGGCTCATCGGCGCTCAACGTGTTGGTTTAAGATGGGAAACGTTCCTCTGGAGTGCCGTCTACTACCTGTGGACAGGTCTCGGTAAGGATGTCATTTTCGGCGTGTTTTGGCTTTGTTGATTGACCCTCCACGCAGGTATCACCGCCGGGTACCATCGTCTGTGGGCCCATCGCTCCTACAACGCTCCTCCCGTCACCCAATACGTCCTTGCCTGCCTTGGTGCTGGAGCTGTCCAGGGCTCCATCAAGTGGTGGTCTCGCGGTCACCGTGCTCACCACCGATACACTGACACCGAGCTCGATCCATACAATGCCCATGAAGGCTTCTGGTACTCTCACATCGGATGGATGCTTCTTCGACCAAGAAGGAGGCCTGGTGTAGCCGACGTCAGCGATCTCAGCCGCAACCCGGTTGTCCGTTGGCAACACAAACACTATCTGCCATTACTGTTCTTCATGGGCTTCGGCTTCCCAGCTCTAGTAGCTCACCTTGGGTGGGGAGACGCCAAGGGAGGATTCGTCTATGCTGGAGTCTTGCGGTTGGTTTTCGTTCATCATGTGGGTGAAGTTGAACCTTGTCATTATTTCTGTCACTGAATCCGGATCCCCTCTTGACTTTCAGTCGACGTTCTGTGTCAATTCCCTCGCGCACTGGCTGGGCGAGACTCCATTTGATGACAAGCACACTCCCCGGGACCATATGATCACAGCTTTGGTGACCGTTGGCGAAGGTTACCACAACTTCCACCATCAGGTAGATTTTTTCCCCTTGACCTCCCCGCCGGTTGAACAAACAATGTCGGTCTACTTATAGTTCCCCATGGACTTTCGGAATGCAATCAAATGGTACCAATACGACCCCACTAAATGGACGATCTGGACTCTCTCAAAGCTTGGTCTGACTAGTCATTTGAAGGTAAGCATCCGGTTGTATCGAGTTCCAGTGAATTCCGCTGATGATTTTTCAGACCTTCCCGGACAATGAGATCCGAAAGGGAGTCTTGTCTATGCAGCTGAAAAAGTTGAAAGCGACTCAGGACAGCTTGACCTGGCCAACCGATAGCAACGACCTACCTATTGTCACCTGGGAGACCTGTTCGTTCCTCCGATCCTCATTGAAATATGTCGACTCATTAATTCGCACCTATAGTCCAAAAACAGTCCGTACGAAGGCCCCTCATTCTGATCGCGGGGTTCATCCACGATGTATCAAAATTCATCGAAGACCACCCCGGAGGTGCGCACCTGATTAAAAAGTACATCGGTATGCAAAGTCTCTCCGCCTTGCGCTCGTTCTTGCTAGACTCATATCCGCGACAGGTAAAGATGCAACCACAGCCTTCTTCGGCGGTGTATACGATCATTCAAATGCTGCACATAACGTGAGTATTCAAACGACATGATTTGAGAGAGATACACTCAATGTCTCTCGCTATTATAGCTTTTGGCTATGAAGCGCGTGGGCGTTCTGAATGGCGGCCATCCCCACGCGCTTGACGACAAGACCGTTCCTCCCGCATCGAGGCTGAAAGTCGCGAGATACACCGAACTCAAGTCCTCAGCTTTGTACGGTAGTAGTACTGCTTGGAGTGATGAGGAAGATTAGAGACCAAGAAGGGTCTGGTCCATACACCATACATATTCCACGATACTAATGATTACATATTATATTTGATTCGCGACCTCAGTGTTCCCCTGTAGATGAATGCAAATGGCTACCCGCCATGATCAGCAACACCTTCTCACAAAAAACGGTTCGTAAAGCATCGCAAGTACCTCCTGAGCAGGGGTGCAAGACCCGCAAATAAAACTATGCTCAATGCAGTTGCCAGGACTCCCTGAATCAGAACACTCTGGTCGTCCCAGCAATCGCGACCGTACTCGAAAGTAATGGTCCCATCAACAACTGTCTTCGTCATCCAGCAAACTTTCCTGTCCATTTCTCCTCCGAAGTACCGCATGAGCGAAGTTACTGCGCCCATAAGACCAACGACCCCCAGCACGAGTGTTGATATGTTCAGAATCAGAGAGTATCTCCGATATGGTGATGCGAACCCAAAAAGTGGTCGAACATCGACTTGAGCTCCGCCAATGCTAACCAAGTCTGTGAAGATCACGGCCGCGAGAAGACGTTGTACGAGGATGAGGGCGGGAGCCACGGTATTGACCTGTATCGAGTATGCGCTAGCGCCCACCAGGGTGACGAGCAGAAGCATTGCTGATAGGGCTAATGAGAGTGGAATAGACCATCCTGGGAGAGATAGCTGGTCGGAAGAGATCACGACAGTCCGTTTATGGGAACTTTCCGTCTCTATCATGGTAAGTGACTCAGAAAGGTCCTCCTCGTCCAGCAACTAAGCAAGTTGCCACATTCAGCAGGAAGACTCGAAGATAGGGGAGATTGCCGCCAACCTTCAGGTTCTCCGGATCGTTGTTCCGGGACTCGCTAAAGTAATCGGACATGGGTGTGAGTGGGTGAAATGAGAGTTAATGTTGGGCTACACTGAATGGCTCTTATATACTTTGTGCTGACCACGGGTATCGACATTTACATCCCTACACAGCCTAGACGAGATGTTTGCAGTGGGTGGATGTACAGGCTTTGGGTAATAGCACGAATACAAATCTCAAGATGAGTGCCAACCTCAACGATCGAGGGGATCAATTCGAACACAAGCAGCTTCACCTCGAGAAACCTATACGAGACTGTATTTCGACAGAAGATGACGGTCGCAACATGAACGTTAACGTCGAACGGGAGACCTAGGGTCGCCTCGTTGACAACACCTGACATCAAAAGGCTGTGCCACCTGCTCAGCTGAAATGACGTCTTGAGTTTCATCGCTGTTCCGATTCTTCATTTACATCATCTACGCCAACCAGATCCTCTTCGTTCTTCGTTGAGCATCGTCGTCGTCGGTCCAATTCTACTGATAGATGAAGCCTTCGAAATGTCTGGCGAAGTGTCTGCTGTCGGTTGTAGGCTTTTGGGTGATTTCTGTTTCTTGGCCGTTCTATCGAGGCGGTCGTAGGATCTTGTTTGATTAGAAGGTATTCGTGGCCTGTCATACGTCAAGTGCCGGTGTGACCAGAGATGCAGTCAGTGGGGAGAATCACTACTCACCTTCCGTGAAATCTTCAAGATCTGTAGGAGTTCTTCCGAGTTTCGACTTTCAAATGTTTGAGTCGTAAACTTCGTACGCTTGGACGATGAGAAACCGTTGTACTGATGAACACTGTTCACTGAATGCCCAACACCACTTAGAGGTTCCGTCTTTGTCCCACCAAAAGGCATCTTCGCTAGAAGGCGTCGCCACGAAACGACGTCGGCCGTCCGATTCCGTTTAACTGAGGCGAGTGTTAATTTCCTCTTGGAGCCTAGCCTTGTCGGGCAAAAGGAATGTCAGCTTCGAAAAAGCATCGTCGCCGCTGCTACTGAACTACCACCGCTACCATCCCCTCAGTGCAACGCCCAAACATCGTCAGACGAGGCGACGGGGAGTTCGATGTGGAACTTGTGGTCGCCACAAGCTAGTTGCAGCCCAGTGGCATCGCGAGATAGATCTTTGTGAAACCCATCGAGGCCAGGAGTTACACCAGTTAGGAGTAGAATGAGGTGAACGAGATCGTGTGAGTTCTTGTTATAATCGAAAGCTTGTGACCTAAGAGTTCCTCGCTCGTCCAGCATGATGAGTTCGTACTTGGCTTCTGACACCAGCGCGCTATAGACGAAACGACGACCAGGCTGCGAGAGCAGAATTCGTCTGGCGGAACGGCAGGGAATGTTAAAAAAACAAGAGATATTCGGTCACGACGGTTCACGTACTTCATATAGCTGATTACTTGGGTAATATTTCTTGGTATCAACGCAGGACGAGGCCCACTTCAGTAGATCGTCTTGTTTGCCATCAATACGATTGCCATCGAACGCTTCAAGGGGGAGCGCATCGCAGTTTGAGCTGCCGGCAGGTCGTAGAAAAGGGTTAGGTACGGCCTGACCACGACCCAGGTCTCCTTTATACGCTGCTCGGTGCGGGCTGTCAAGATAACAAAGTGGTCGTCTAGTCGGAAGTGTTTCAGAACGGCTTTGATAATCTCGATGAGAGGGTCGTAGATATCTTCCTCTGGAAATTCTTTTTGTTCTTGGTGTTCGCAGCTTTGTCTATGCCAATCCAGCGCGATTTATTCTTGTCGAAAAGTTTCGGGTGTTTATCGAGGATTCAGGAAAGGTAGAGAGTCGGCTGTGGAAGGGAATACGGACTCCTCCTTTTCTGCGTCTACGATCTGCCGCCCGACGAGCATCTGTATCAGAGCTGCACGCTCCTCGTCGACATTTTTGTGCGACTGATGGGCGTATGCATAAGAATGCGTTCCAGAAGGTGTCTGAGCCATGTCCTCGGGAAGTCTGCGGCGGGTCGTCGCTAATGGAGGCAGAGATCCCCACCACTTCGTCTGTTGGGGCGGAGATGGGAGAATTCGATCCGGAAGGGCCGCTGGTGTGTTCTCTGGGCTTACTGCTGGGCTCCTGGGAGCGTGACATCGTATTGTCCTTGGTGGATGGTTTTTAGACATGGACGGTGGTCGGAGGGAGGCTGCGCACGTGAGCATGCGTCAGCTGAAATGACACAGACATCCAGACATGGCCGGCCACTCGGACTCAACCAAGACTTATTCTTCTCTTTCTCCCTCGATATACCGTCTTCGAAGTGAAACGACACCCGGTCATATATTCATAGGTGAGTGAGTACCATGCACACTAGTCCTCGATTCGAACTGAGGGTTGTCAGGTATTCCTGGGTTAGCTTTGGAAAAGCGGGGAACCAATCACAAGACAACCCGAGAACCTTGGACCCCTATAATTAAACCTTTGAACAATCCACAAATGTGAAGCCGTTCATCGACTCATGTGAACCTCATGGTCTGAGATCCTTACTCCCTCTCGGCTCGCTATCGACCATCAGAACTTCCCGATTCTGGTCAAATATTGGCCCTTCGTGACGCTTGGAATGGCGAAGGGATAACATCAACTGGCACAACACTTGCCCCATCTGTGGACATCTTACTACGCCTTCTCACATGTCCTGAATTCATATGGAACTTGCATGGTTCTCGGGGGCGTTTGGTGTAACCATTGCTTGTAGTTTGCTTAGCCTCGCTCTCCCAAAAGGTCCCAGCCCTGACTGTCGCATGGTCCTGTCGACTTTGTAATGTGCGGTGGAGGCCATGTTATCATTGATGGGGGCATTACTAGATATTAGTAGACCTTGGTCCGCTCTTCAATGCAGATTGACAGAAGTGAGCGCTCACGAGTGTCTTTCCGGGATGACCGTTGACGTTTGGTTATAGCAATCAACCGAAATTATAGGAGTCGTGCTCAGCAGATCCATATGTCGGTCTACGATTATTACATCCACTTGAACCACAGGAACCGTCTGTGTCAAAGTCACCTACTCGTCAGAACTCAGGAATTCTGATCAAGGGCACCCTATAGGCGAGAGAGCGGAATGACGCGACGCGGAAGGAGCACAACGAAAGATTCAGCATCTTCGCCGCTATCTGGCGTTCGATACAGCGCGGTTATGGAAGGTGGAGGAACACTTCAGTCTGTTTATAGCTGAGCGGCATTCAACCTAGGGATTACTCGGGGAATATGGGAACCCGATCATTACGACAATCTGGTTCTCCATGCCCGACCCATTCAAGCTCATTCATCCGTCCCTTATCACGCAGGGATGAATAGCAAAGTTTCGCTATCTGGTACACATGCTTCGCGACTTTGCCAAGCCTTTTGGGACAGGATATAAAGCGAAACCTTGACCTCACCCACACCTCAGCTTCACCTGATCCCACTCCAGACGAGGGTACAGTGGCCATGTGAGTGTTCAAACTTGCCGCTGGGGGTGCATCCTGACCCGTGGTCTCTTTCGAGCAGCATCATGATCAAATCCTCTTTGGTGACTTTGGCGGTTTCCGCTACACTGGCAGCTGCTCTTCGTGTTGAAGAACGCGCACCTCTGAGCCGTCGTGAGCTCGTTGACTCTGTATGTACACCCGATCCGCCACCCTCACCCCTTAAACTCATAACTAATCCCAAACCCTCAGGAAACCCTCCGTTCAAAAATCACGATCGAAGCCCTTCTGGGACACGCACAAAAGCTTCAGGACTTTGCCTATGCCACCGAGGCCCGCAACCGTGTCTTTGGAAGCGCTGGACACAATAGCTCCGTTGATTACTTCTACGAAACCCTTACCGGCCTTGGCGACTACTACGATGTCACTCTGCAGCCCTTCTCTGCTTTCGCATACGCGCCAGGAGAACATGCTCTGAACATCGACGGTGAACCCTTGACGAGCCGTGTCTTCGATTACTCCCCGAACGGCAACGTCACGGAAGCGCTAGTGCCTGTGGCCAATAGCGGATGTGATGCGGAAGACTACCCCGCAGAACTTTCTGGAAAGATCGGCTTGATCTCGCGGGGTAACTGCGATTTCGGCTTGAAGTCTGCGCTAGCTGGAGCCGCGGGCGCCATTGGTGCTGTCATTCACAACAACGTTGAGGGCGATATCCAAGGCACTCTCGGGCCTCCTCCTCGCCCAGAAGGAGACGTAAGTTCCCTTATGTCTGTATTCTCAACGCCACTTGCTCATTACTATTGCACTATTGGATTTGAATACAGTACGTCCCCACGCTTAGTGTCAGCAGGGATACGGGCCTCGAGTGGCGTAGCTCCATAGAAGGCGGCGCTACGATTACGGCCAACATTGTCGTAGACGGATCCGTCACTCAGAAAGTCTTCACGAACAACGTCATCGCGCAAACGAAGGGTGGCAACCAGGACGATGTTTTGTTCCTTGGCGCACACTCCGACAGCGTGCCCGCTGGTCCTGGTATCAACGATAACGGAAGCGGAAGGTATATTCATGTGCACGCCTCTAAGTATGGATCTTCTGTACTCACGCTATGTCTTCCACGAATAGTGTTGCTCTTCTTGAGATAGCCAAGCAGCTGGCAGGCAGCGATGTGAACAACGCCGTCAGGTTTGCGTGGTGGTCTGCTGAGGAATCAGGTCTTCTTGGAGCCGAGCACTGGGTCACCACCGCGTCACAGGAAGAACGTGATAAAGTTCGTCTTTACCTCAACTTCGACATGATCGCGTCACCCAACTATGCTCTCAATGCGTACGACGGTGGTAAGTATTTTGTTCCTCCTCAACCAGACTTGTTGAATTCAATGAAATGTGCGTAGATGGCTCCGAATTTGGTATTGTTGGACCCCCAGGATCTGCTGAGGCCGAACAGCTCTTCCACGACTACTTCGCTTCCGTCGGCCTCAACTCGACAGCCTCAGAATTCAACGGTCGTTCAGACTATGGTCCATTCCTCGATGCTGGAATTGCCTCTGGTGGCCTCGACACCGGAGCTGAGGGAATCAAGACCGAGGAGGAGGCTGAGAAGTTTGGTGGTGAAGCCGGTGTCGCTTACGACGTCAATTACCACCAGGCTGGCGACACCGTCGACAATCTCGCTCTGGATGCTCTCGAAGCGAACACCAAGGCAATTGCTCACGCCGTTGCTGTGTATGGTGCCAGCTTCGATAGTCTCCCTCCTAAGGAGGCTGCCTTCGTCGCGAAGTCGGCATTTGTCACTGAAAGGAAGCAACAAGTACGACTTTACAAGGGCGACTTACTCATCGCCTAATGACCAACACCAGTATTGTTATTGTACTCCGTTATCATACCCATACGGCGGAATAAAAGCCCTTGTACAACACACCCTGTCCCTGTCCCACGACTGTGACTGCATTCAAGCCTGAGCACTGATGCCGAAGCAAGAAGAGATCAATTCGATGGCATAGAGTTGTACATTAATGCAACAGATAGACTATTTTACAGCAGACGATCCCTGAACGCAAACTCTGCAAACTATTGTGTAGCATCGAACTTAGGTAAACGGTAGTTATCAGCGAAGTCCAATACGGCTGGCCTGAACCCAGATTTCGATGCTTCGGCCTTCATCAGACAGAGCTCCCTGAACGCCATTTTCCAAGGGAATGGCTTCGCCAGGTCGTCTCTGCAACGATAGTAAGCGTAAGACGCTCTAAGTCGTGCGATAGTTGCGGCATCCATGTACGTGTTGAGATCTCCGGGCAATGGGAACGAGGAGAAGTCATTGGAGAGCGACCTGATCGTGTCTTGCCGCGCTAAAATCGGTTTGCTGCTGAATGTTCGACCACCCTTAACTTGCCCTCCAAACTTTGCAAGAAGGTCTTCGACGTGCTTCTTGATGATAGCGCGATCCTTGGTCAGAGCATCGGCATCGGGTCGCTGTTCCTCAATGCGCGCACGAACTGCGTTGTCGAAATTGACCCAAGGCGCTTTGAGATCTTCATCTGCACCTTTCTTGAACGAGGAAGCAACCTGAGACGGCGTCCAACCTTCACCGAAGATCCCCTTCGCACGGGTTTCCCACTCCCGAAACTGTTTCTCGGCCAGATGGCAAAGCTCCTCCATGATAAATAGACCCTCCTGTTGCCCATGGCCATTCTGGCGGTAGAGAGGATCATGCTCTGTGCTTTTCCATGTGAACGCCCTCTCTTTCGTGGGCGACATCTTTTTAAGCTTCAGTTTCCACGGAAGAAACTTGCCCTTCAGAGGATCTTGGTCTATATCGCGACGGCGAACAGGGTCCAAGAGCTTCTTCCCGCTCTTCGACGAGTCGAGGATCGTACAAAACCTGACGAAAAGTAAATATCCCATGTGCGCAAACACAGTGAGGGAACGATTTACTCACATATAGGCTTCACGTACAGTCCGTGGATCATCCAGACCATATAGATAAGTGGCCTTCTCATGCCTCACAGAATAGCATCCAACGGTGAAAGGGTCCCTTAGACCGCTCAACAAGTATCGTTGCATAGACAAGATCCGTGCTGACTCGCTTGGCGATGACCCCAACTCCTTCATAAACCTTGCAACCGTGTTTTTGCTGGCTGTCACGTCAAGAGAGGCCCCGATTTCCTGTGGCTCCGTTGCGAAGTGCTCAGGCGCGTTTGTGAAGGAGCGGACCATTTCTTCGTGCCACATGACCATGACACGGTCACCGTCGTAATCGCCTGGAGTATTGGACAAGTCAATTATCGAACGGTGTTGCTCAACAGATACACACCGACCTCCAGCAAGATAATCTATAGGGCGCCGTTTTCCTTTAATAGAGAACACTATACAATCAACGAGGCCCAACAGTCGTGGGTGGACCACAGCTTTGACCTGATGCACAAGCAGGTGTGAGGCGAGATCCAACAGAGGGAAGGAAGCTCATCACCTTACGGACATCTGTCGGGAGTTTGCAAGGATTCCTTGTTATCTAAAAGCGAAACGAGGTTATCAGTTAAATTCTGGCGAGTAACCGTTGACGACAAGAACTTCACCAAAACATCCCCGTTAATTATGTCAGTCTTGATACCATCGTTATCGAGGAATTCACGTCGAGAGCTTTTGAGAAAGATCTCATCCTCGCCCAGAACCCCATATGGGTCTGGAATCGAAGTCAGCCGTGGTGTATGGTAAAGTTGTTTGAAATCGGTCAGAAATGCTACACACCTGGAACAGCGAAAGCCGTTGCGCTTTCAGGTATCTCCCAGTGATTATCCGAGCATCGCTGCCCAATTTGGTTCAGCACAAACTGGTTGAGCTCGCGTCTGAGATAAGGGGATTCTGGGGGAGTAAACGAAGCGACAAGGAGGTCCGAAATGGTTTCCTGAAGTAAAGATGGGTGTCCAGAGAATGGGTCTGGCCACCAAGCAGTCGACTGTCCTTCCTGAAGCAGTTCGCTTGCGTCATTCTGCGATCGAGGGTCCCTTTCGTATCCACGTAGACGCAATTCTGTCGTGCACTGACGGGATCGCCGTGTGGAGGAGACGTTCCCGAGTTTGTCTACAACTTGTAACAATCGCATCATGTCCGCCGGTTCAGACTTCCCCCACGTCATCAGAGGCTCGAGGGTCGCTGAGAGATTCGTTTCTAACACTTCCCTGAACACTGCTGTGGGGACTCCATTATGCGAGAGGTTGATGATGACCTCGGACGATAGCCTGGCCGGAGTTTTTACGCGAGATAGACGCAGGATGTCAACAGTTCTATGGGAGGGGTCGACGTCTTCTTTGTCGGAGAAATGGACTTTCTTTTGCGATTTGCGCAACCAGACCCTCGGCTCCCCGTCATCTCGAGCCTCAGAATCAAGTGACAACATACCCTGCACAAGGAAAGCATGTAAGTGAATCAAACGCGCGGAGGGCACACACCGTCGGCTTACTTTAGCACCGAAAATACGGACTTGAACGGCGCAAGGAACATCTGATAAGGAATAACGGTCTTGGACCGCTTTGAAGAACGAGACATTGGCATAACCACAGCCATCAGTCATATCAGACCCCTCCCTTGATACTGTTGGCGTGAGTACCTGTGCTTTGGTCAAAGGGGAGGAAAATGCTCACCTATATCATCAACGATTGAGATATGGTCACGACCGAGAAGCGGCCCTGGAACAGAGGTCGAAAGAACGAGGTCCATGCGGGATTTCCATTTTGCGACGCTCTACACAGAAAGATAAGATGAGGCAACGGTGTGATGATCGACTGGCGAACAAACATTACCTGATCGAGATTCCATTCGAGCGGGTTGGCCCATTTAATAAGTTCTCTGAACGACAGCCTGTTGTTATTGCTTGGCACGACCTTGCCATCACTACCGGACTTCTCATTTGTCCTGCAAAAGACGACCGAGTCGTCCTTGGCGGTCAACGCCCGATAGACCCAGGTCCAGACGACCACAGGACGCCCACTGAAGAACTCCTCAATCCCTGTCCCTTCGCCCTTCAGGTCCCCTGGGATTTTGCATTTCAGCACACTCGCCGATCCAAACCGTCGCTTGAGTTTGTTCGACTGGGCCAAAGCAACCTTCCGGAGAGAAATGTCGTAGGATACTGGGCTCTCCGTTATGTACGCCACAAAATCGAGCTTGCCCCCATAATAGAACTTTTGATCTCTATCCTCTTGGCTGTCCAAGAGATCATCGAGTGAGAGATCCTGGAGCTTCATGTGTCCTATGCAGCCCGTATTGGGATCATGGGCTAGCGCCTTTTCCTCTAGGTCAAGTGCCGCCCAAGGCGCCTGCAAACTCGTAAGCCCGTAGCGAGATTCACCAAGATTCAAAAGGAGCTCACAGAGATCGAAGCTTCTCTCATCGACTTCAGATCATCTGGAGCGCTACGAGCGAGAGAGGAGTACAGTGTCTTGATGCCGTCCGAATTGGGTCTCCTTGATGTCCGGATGGTCTCAGCGACTTGCACCAGAGGTCCGTCGAAGTCCCGATATCTGTATGGGCCCGACTGAACCAGGCAAGCGATCTCGAACTGGATAGCGAATGGTATTCTGGAACTCTCAAAGGTGTGTTGTAGCGCTGCATCCTGTACAAGCTTCTCGTTGTACACGTCAGCCTTGAAGGTAATGAGTGCCAGCCGAATGACTTACGATAAGTGCATCTTGAGGATCAGATACGCTCGCCTCAGTTGAACAAACTGGTGCAGACTGAGTCCTGGAGAACGTTCTGGGTGTCCGGGTGCCCTGTGAGGCACTCGAAAGGGTTGAGGAATGCTAGATAAACGCGTTCAACAAAATTAGTTCAGATAGAGTCAACTCCAGCATCTAAAAGGGGACATACTTGCATCGAAAAAGCAAGAAAATCGCGGAGCAGAATCAACCAGCTCTGGAACTCTGGTGCACCCACGAGACGATTTATAAACACCGATCAAGAAGCAATCTTCCCAAATTGGGCTGGTACTGACAACGTCGAGTGTATGAAGTCTGTCCAAATTGTCCCAGTTATGCCACCAACACGAAGAGCATTCAAAACGACTCGAATGACCCTGGTTGCTGTTGAATTTTGACCATTGCGACTCCCGACGTTGTTTTGCGTAAGATAGCCTCCCGGCACCCGCTTTGCAATACAGTCTTCCTGGCAAATGAGGCCATATTGTGATGAATGCGACAGGAGATGACAGGTCCAAGCTAGGGTTAACCTCGAGTTCGTTAACGGTGAAACTGTGAACCTTGCTTTCTCACGACGCCTTGAACAGTGAACCTCATCACCTTCATAACATGGCCTCAAAAGCAGCCAATCTTCTCTCCTTCTCGCGATATCAGGCATCTCTTTCTACTCGCAGAAGATATTCATCATTGAACTCAAAGCAATCCACAACCGTTTACCGAGGAACTTTATTTGAACAACGTTCTCTTTCCGTACTCGAAAAACACCTTTCCATGACATTGACGCGTGTCGGCGGGAGAGATGACGGAGGTATTGACTTGATAGGATGGTGGTGGATCCCTCACATGGACTCTAGCATCAATAATGCTGACATGTCGAATCGCAGACGCGTCAGAGTGATCGCGCAGTGCAAAGCAGAGAAGAAAAAAATTGGTCCAAAATACGTTAGGGAGCTCGAGGGTGTGCTATATCGATACATGGATCAGTCTTCGAGAAGTATTGGCCCCCCTAGCTCTGTTCCTGAAGTACAGAACACATGCATAGTTGCTCTCTTCATTTCAGAATCCCCGTTCACGAAATCAGCTCTTCTGCGCGCGATGTCATCCACAGTTCCCTTCTTGCTCGTTTACATCCCACCAGTGCCTTCAGATCCCGCTGCAGCGGAGCAACCAAACGAGATAGGAACGGTCGTATGGAACCCTGCATTGGGCAGCAGTTCTGGATTGTTGGAAGGGAGAATGGAGGTGCGGTGGACCCGAGGTTCAGGTGATGTCGGTTTCCCAACAATGTGGTACAAAGGGAGATTGGTTCCCAACATGGAGATGAGCGCTGCCATGTAGCTCGCCTCGTCAGTGAAATCATGCTTGGACCTCACAAATCAATCATAGGTAAGTTTTTTGCTCTAGCCCATCATAGCATCGATGGTCAACTAAGCGACAGATTACCACAGCACGTACAAAATGCTACTACCCGTCTACACCCTGCTGGTTGGCTCACGACAGATGGTTCTAATGGGGACCTCTTGCACATCGGCTCTGTGATGCCAACGACAAAGGCGGATCAGCTGTATTGCTTCAGCAATTGGTCAATATTTTAACCTAGACACCAGATCCCTTGCATTGCGGAACATCATCGAATTCTCGTCTTCCTCTAGCGGATGGCCATGCTGCTCATCAGTGATGCCTCCTAAGTCCTCCCGAGCAGCGGTGAGGCAGAGTCACGACATTCACCACGACAAACACGCCGCAGAACACTTGCGGGTAATCGAAGTTGCAATATCCACATCATTCCAACGACGCCATGGATTTCAGGAAGCCTCTACGCCACAGGTCTTTGAACAAGCTAGCATTATTGATTAGATCCAGTAATGATATGGGTAAGTCCTTCAATGAGTACATGGAATAGAATGGGGTGGTGTACATAATGAATGGTAATAGATACTTGAGTTTAAATGCAATCAAAAACAACCAAACGGTTGGCGGTTCGCCAGCCTTTGACCTCAAGACCTCGACAGAAGCGAAACCCTGTACAAATACACGAAATGCACACTCCCTGCGTCTCAGAATTGGATTCAAAGTAAAAGCGTGCTTTGCTTCAGGTTGTCGCGCATGAGCATGTCCTTGACTAGGGAAGAAATGAGATCACGGATCAGTCAATCACAGGGATAGCGTAGCGCCCATTACTCACTGCTGGTGATGACCTTTTGTGTCGATAAGGTATCCTGGGCAAAAAGAACCGGTTTAGCGTTCCGAGAGTCGTAAGTAAAGATAGGAAAAACTCACGGTTACAGTTGTCAGATGACAGTAGAATGTCCTCGGTAACGGCGAGTCTTCCTTCATGATACCAGCTGATCAACCCGGATTCCCTCGTCAGACTCGTATATGGAATGATACAACTCAAAACGCATAGGAACGTACCAAACTTTTTCCTGAGATCTACAGAGAACATCAGTCAAAGATTAGGATGACAGGGGTTCTCCACATACAGCTCGCAGCACTGTCAAAGTCATTCGGCCTGTTCCCGTACGAGACGACGTAGTCTTTCAGCCGGATTCCGGAAGATAGCTTCGTCTTCATTATGTCGCATTTGTTCAAGAACAAGATGATGTCGGTATGTTGCAAGAGCTTATTGCAAATGATGCTAGACCAAAGCATAACTGAATCCTCCTACAAATCAAGAGGGCGTCAATCTGGGGTAAAGGTCTAAATCAGCCGGAAATGAACGTGAACATACGAGACGGTTGACTTTTGGAGCTTCCTCTAGAACCTGGTCAAAAGCGGAAATGGGAGCCAAAAATATGATCGCGTCCACATTGTCGAAATAAGGCACCCAAGTAGCTGTTTGACAGTGCGTGAGTCTTGCTCTCCAAAAGCATACTGCATGCGAGTTGTTCTACGTACGTCGCTGCCAAGGGCCATCAGAGCGCGACGAACGTTTGCATTGGCATGGAACTTACCAGTGATCTGTGCCCTCCCACATCGTATATCCTCCAGTCTCTACCCAGGCCGCCACCTACTTGAGGCCAAGAGAGTGAGAAAGGGCTTAGCTGACTGGCGAATCGGATACAGACCTGCATTCAGTCGTATACGATGCTCGGACACTCCCTAACGAGTTTAAATGAGGCATTAGGACATAGTGAGGATGGAGGCGTCACCAACCAGTGTTTTTAGCCGTGCTTTCAATATGTGAGCTAGAAAGATAGGGTCATGAGTCTATGGTCCGGGATATGAGGGAAGAGAACTTACTGTTCGTCGGTTCGTATCTCTCCGACGTAACCTCGTCTATCTCGTCCAGGAAGCTGATTGGGTGTATCGGACCATGAGAACTAAAAACAAGCCACCTGTAGAACTTACAAGCCGGCCATCTCCTCGAGTCTAAGGTTCTGTCTTTCGAGTAGTTCCTGAACGATCGGGTGCCTCCACAGGCGCTTCATATCATGAGCACACTATAGAGATTAAGGTTCAATCCGCACGTTGAGCATCAGGGCAGGTCAGAATGAAATGAACTGACCTCGTGAAGCACTCTCCCGGGGTCAGTCGGGTCCTCCCAGTCTATGTTGTTACAGTCTTCTGAGCTATGGCGCCTTGGAACCAGTTTCGAGAATACGTCTTTCCAAGGAACAGTCGAATTCACTGCGACCTCCCGGACGCCTTGACGGGCCTTCTCTTGTGAATCAAGTTCGGGAACCATGAAACGACGAGCCAACTTCTCTTCAACTTGTAACAACGGGTTGAGTCGTAGTCTGAGCTCTAGCAGTTCAGGGTCGAGGTAGTGCTCCGCGGGTAGCGGAACGTCATGACTCGAAGGTGACGTGGAAGGGGATGTCGAGGATGAATTTGGGTCCTTCGTCGGGGGACGTGTTGAGGGATAGTAGCTCCGTGCTATAGCATCCAAGATAACTCGTATCGATCTCACGAGGTTCAATTGGATTAGTATCCTCCAGCTGCTACGCTCTGCCCGGAAAGCCTGTGCAAAGCACACAGTACCGTTAGCCCATGACATCGCACGACGGACCGCGACACACCTTTGCATCCTGCATCAACTGAAAGTCTAAGTGGTAACGGTTGTGTTCATGTCAATGGAGAAACTTCAGCGGAAGTTTGCGAGGCTCACTCTTCAACGTTGTAGATTTTCCTAGCAAGCTCGTCAGTAAGAGATGACCCGGGGAAATGTTCCGAGCCCACCTGATTCACTCTGACCTGAGAACCGTTGAGACAACTGTGAGTGTCAGGCGACGGTGTATGTGAACCTAGAACTCACCCAATAGAAGTACTCTGACCGGCTTGGGCCCCTTCTTCTCTGCATTTGCCTGTCTATCTATGTCCTCGTCAATCGCGTCGGACACACGCTTTGCCTCGGCCTCGATCTTGGAGCGAGCCTCTCTCTCCGCCGACGTCTCGTCTGGAGGTGGTGCTATAACCCACGCAAGTGGGCCCAGGTCTTCTGTAGAGGAGAAGGCTCTTGTAGGCATGGTATAGTCGTTATCCGTAAAACCTGTGGTGTGGTAGGGAACAAGTTAAGAACATTGAACAGAGACGTCGGATTGAGCAGTTGGCTATACATAAGGTAGTATGATTGGATCAATCCCCAAACAGCCGTACATGTGCAATTGTCAACGTCCCTTGACTCGACATTTGTGGGACTCGTTTTTACTCATCCATCAATACAAGATGCCATCGGACTCACCCTGGCGCCTTTATCTCCCCGTCTTCACGCCTTCAAATCCTCCAAAAATCAACCAGCGGTGCACCGAGGCTCGTGGAAAGAGGGCAGGAATGCCTTGCATAGCTATCGTGATTAAATTGACAAGGAGACGGGTGACCACATAAAGCGGTGAAGCGGTGAAAGCATGATGTGTAAAAACCAGGAGAGGAAGGGTCGCTTACATAGGTCCGCGCACCAGCATGATCCCGAACCTTCTGCCTCAATTATGCCGTGTTCAAATCATGCTACGGCGGCTCAACATTTTTCTCCCAAGCAACTGGACCTCGACGACTACGAAGATCAAAAATATCAAGCGCGCGTTCGAAGGTATCTATATATGTATCGTTCTATCTCACGTTTACACTTCAAACCAAATCATTGATCCAAGAAACTAAAACGCATTGTGCAGGACGTCAGCGCCAGCATGGAGGTGTCAAGGTTCGTGTTATGAGCGCCATTCCTCAGTGGCAACTCGGTGGGGCATTTATTTGTCGATGAGAAAAAGCATTCGATACCCACAACATAATCCGGTATGCCCAACCCACCGCTCAGTACTCATCGGCCGTGTGTGTACGAACGAGGGATCGATGCAGATCAAGCAAGTATCGAGTGAGTCGTTTCAACGTTCATAAATTTAGACCCCTTTACCATGGCATCACAGTGATTTAGAAATGGCGACCGTCGGACGAATGATATAACGAGGCAACGCTCTTCGGGGCCTCCTGTACCTCCTGTATCGGGTAGCTTTGACATCCACCATTCGACTTGAGGACCGTTATTAAAGGATATTAGCACGCCGCTGGGAATCTATAGTATATACGGCTCACTACAACTCCGTCGCCATCCACAAGCAAAGGCGTTCCCGGTGTGTCTGGACTCATCTTCCCTCCCGCGAGTCCCATCAGTACTTCTCTAAACATGAGTTGCGTTCTGGTGGCAGGCATTTCCGACTCTGTAGTATACACCCTCGTTTTCACCTGTCAGGACTTTCTTCCCAATTATTCCCAAGCGACCCGTTTAGGCCACTTGTATTCGTCTCGGCTATTCAGTACAAATGTGTTCAGATAGAGTATCCAACTGAACAGTGGCATTGGCAGGCGCTGACACTATCAATCGTCGCCATCTCTGATGTGTATAATAGTATGAACTCCGAATGTCAGAGGTGAACAGCCCCCATGATAAGGACCGTTGTTCAAAGCAGTCGGGGGCTCTGAAACGCACGCCCAGAGTCACGGCATGTCGGCGACGGTCCAAAAGAACAAGGGTCCCTTTCGTCCAGATTCTGGAAGCGTTGAGGAGCCGTTGTGCGAGGCACAGCTGTTTACCCCGGCCAACAAGAACGCCCCCACATATGTGACAGGGTCGTCGGAATGATAGTGATGAATTGTACTTATACAACCACCGGTCCCTGAACTTTGAGGGCCCATATATCCCTCGACACTCACAACGGTCCTTGTTCTCGAGCGATCAAAATAAATGCGACTCGCTCACGTTCATAGAAGAATAGGACCTCGAGGGTTCTATCAAATTTTGAACCGCCCCAGTTCCCAATTTAGACGTCCTTCAGAGAAAATATCCTCATCAGCGGTTCCTGGAAACTCCTGCACCGACTTGATCAATAGTAATCCATAAAAGGTTCACTCGGCACTCACCAATCACTGAATGATCAACATGATGAATAGTTATACTGGATCCGTAGACATCGTGCCCTACCAGACTATCATAGCTGTGGGTATCATTAGTTTTGTTTTGGAAAAAGAAAACTTGATAGTGTCCGGAAGTCACGATTCCGAGTCAAAAGATTTCGTACGAGCGGTGTCGCGAAGGGGAAACCGCGATCAGTAGAAGGAATGCATACGTACAAGGACGCGGGCAAACTTTCTTCTCGCCCCAAGTAATGATTAAAGATCGACGGAACGTGTACCGTAGCCAAAAGCATGTGGCGAACAGACAGGACGTCTTGAACACGGTCCGAGCTCCAGGGGTCCATACAATTCATCTCCTCGACAATACACGCGGTAAGTTGAGGCGTAACCTTCCTTCGGGAACGCCGTACTTATCGCCATCGCTGTGCTCCCAGTCAGAGATACACGTAGTGCATTTTGAGGTATGAATTTCATAAAATGTCTCCTTAATCTCCCACCACGCGTGCGAGCGACAGAAGACATCGAAAACGCCAGCTAGATCATCAATCACGTCTCGAAAATGAGACTGAGTTGAGGTTCGCTTGAGAATAGTGGCCATCCGAGAACTTGAGCCACAGCACCAAGGGGCCCCGAGTTATGTCGGAAGTTTACACAAGGTTACTCATTCTTCGTCGTGCAGGGTTTCGATCATCTGTTGTTCGGGCCTGTCGCCACATAGTGCCGAGGTATTTGAAGCAGACGCACCGCCCGACCAGAGTTGTAGAGGGAGAAGCAAAGGTACATACTTGATCGATTCTTTTGCTCGGAGTCGTAGGAGTGCGGCAAGGTTCGCGATGAGTTGGCCTCAGGGTAGTCGGAGGCTTGGCGAACCTGATCCAGATGCAACGAGGTTCACAGTCCCAGTTAGGAGCGGTCTCCGAGTCTGCGTACCAGGTTTTGGATATCTTTCTAAAGAATCCTCATTTCGTTTGGACCCGTAACTCCTGAGCCAGAGTGCAGCTCAGTACTTGGTATGGTAAACTTCGGCATACAACTTAGGTTGCACCCTCTAGTTGAATCAATATGGTGAGAGTGGGCTGCCGGGGCTTGGTCATAGGGAAATCTCTTGAGACAACTCGCGAAACTCAGGACTGAGAAAAACACCCACTCATGTGAATATTCATCGAATTCCCGACATGGATTCACCCGGGAATCACTGGTGGCTGGAGGGGCGTAAAAACCTTTAGTGGTAGGCGAAAATAGCCGCGGATGCTTACCGTTCCGGTACTAATCCCAAAACGGCCTCGGATTCGTTATGAATTTGTCCCAAACACGCCACAGTGGGTATATGGCCATCAAACCCCCCAGGTCGTCGGGCATTTGCCATTCAACCTGATCGAGGCCTAAAGGCTATATGCCCAGCAGACCAACCTCCGGCTCGATAGGTATTAGGCGCGTTCACCAACGCGGCCCGAAGACCACGAAATTCTTGGCTTCACCTGTCGTGTTTTCCGGCGGCATTTGTAAGTAATACACTCCTCCTGCCTGCTCCCGCGCATTCTTGAAGCAAGGAGCAGGATCTCGAGAACGCAACACATGCTGTGTAGGTCCGGCGGGACTGTACAAGCAAGCACAGAAGACGGTCATCCTGCGGGTTATGAGCACCTTTAGACTCGATCCCGAGATAGCCCTCTGCGGCTCGGGCATCTATCACAACCTTCCGGTAGGCCTTCATCACAGGAACAGGCTGTCTACCGTCCACCATCCGCAGCCGTCGGTGCCACTTTCTGGCCACTTTCCCCAAGGATTGGATGGACGCCTGCCAGAGGGCTCTGTTACGTTGTTGAAGCTATACACAATGTAACGGAGCTGACGACACGAGAGCAGTGTTGAGGGGATGAGGGGGTTGTGATGAAGAAACCCGATATCGGAACTCCCCGGCTTGCGCAATGGGAGTAATGACGGTAGTAGGGAAGTATGCTTCGAGTAGAGGGCGTCAATCGGGTTCGCCTCAGGACAACGGTCTACTCGACTATACTTGCTTGGGAGAATTGAGAGCTCTCGGCACTGGAAGGTCTTGACCAGGATTCTAGCAGACGATCAGGACCTTGCAACAGCTCACACTCTTGTGGTAAGCACGTAGATTGCCGTTTCCTCGACCCCTGTGACGACGTCGAGGACGTATTCATTGTTAATTGGAATATGGGCTTTCTCACGTCCGCTAATCGTTGGACGCCTTCGCTGCGCTGACGTTCACAGATCGCAAGTCCCTCACGACGAATGTTGCTATACGATCGTGGAAACTCCAGAACATGCCCTGCTGGACTGCGGTCACTCACGACTGACGGAAGTGTGCAGGGTGTATATACACAGGCCTATGAATGCCCAAATGAGCAAGGGCAAAAGTCTCAAAACGCAGCGAATGCTGTGGTAATTCGAGCTCACCTGGCGGAAATCCTCTCAAGAGAGCCCAAGTTCCGCTAAACAAAGGACTACATCCTCGACGTCATCAAAAAGGACGAGGAAAGGGCAATCTACGTACTTATCACAAAAGTATGAGCTGTTGCAAGGTGTTGGTCTCCACTGTTTGGAGCAGGTCATCGCAGGGTAAAAGATGATCAGGAACATAGAGCCGGTATGTAAACACGGTGGTGTCTCCTTGCTGCCCAAATTTGGCGAAGGTTGCGTGTCCACTGAGTTCATAAAGATTGCAGCGAGACGTTACGGGATCGATGGTGTATGCTGATAGGCACCGTCGAGGCGCATCCCGGAACCGGAAAACTTCTCTTTCATTGTAGAAAGGTTTCCTCACGGTTTCATCCCGAAACCTGTAGGCGAGCGCCAGGGAGGGGGAGACAGAAGTATCCCAATTGTCGAACTTCTGAGACAAACGAAGATTACCTGGAAACTATAGTTCAGTCCGGAGGTGACGGTATTGAGTGCTGTGGTGATGATATGTCAAGGAACCACGTACCGAATATGGAGGTGCCTATAATGTCCGTGAGGGTCGCGGGCAAGACGCGGGCGGGGTTTAAGTCACCGTAATTCGAGATCTACTATTATATATGCCTCGGGAACTTGGGCATACGAGGTAGCCGGTAGAAGATTCAGGTGGCTCGGGGGAAGCCAGGGAGCTCGGAATTTAGCAGTAGGACAAGCATGCAGCTGATTCCGTGCAGAGCTTCGTAGTGCGGTACCCACGGATTGGACTAGCGATATCTCCAATGTTACAGCCGCCGTTTTCGAGGAACGTAGAGCGGAAAGGAGTCAAAGAGTGGCAACCCCAGTCGATATGCGAAGCGGCGCTCCCCAAGACGGACATTGGACAACCCACAGACAGCATCAACGAGAAGATGTTGAACGCCTGTTCGAGGACAGCGTTAAGCGGTCGACTAGCGTCGACAAGTGTCTACTGTCGACCGAGCATTCGTAAGTCTCTTCCCTGGGAGCGAGTCGCGAAACGGAACATGCCAAGAGATCGAGTGGCGCGTCGCCGCAGTACCTGGAAGTTGTTCTGCGGACGAGCGAGGTGGATGGAACGAGTGAGAGCGAGTAGTCGGAAGTATGAGTTTCAAGTGTGATAGAGGCGCACGTCAACAAGCTTCACGACGTATAGATTCCAGACAACTGGAGGCGGCGTGAAGGGTCGACGGGTCCGCTGAGTCCGGAATTGCACAGGTGCAGAACTATACCGTAACAACGGGGCACTGGCAGGAATTATAGCCAGTATGCAAAGAAAGCACGGAGAATGCAGTAGCACGAGGTTACGAGGAGGCCTATGATTGCATATGAAGGAGTCAGTTCCGTTGCATTTCCGTGGTGGTGGTGAGGACGAAGTTGCCATTTCTGTCGATCTTCTCTACAGAATTTCACGGGAACTTTGGGAGGAATTGGGTTGAATTTTGGGAAGATTTGGTAAGAATATAACCGAATCTGTCAAGATTCAGCGATGAGATCCGTTTATTTACAGCTTACCAAATCGGGATAGTTGGGGATTTGACCCGATCCTCTTTCACGATTTCACATCCCGACTGGAATCGGACAACGAAGACTTCGGATTTGAATGCCATGGTCCCTACAAAAGGTCCCTGCATTTCCTTGAATATCTTCGTTACTCTCCCACATTGCTCCAGCAGTAGGCTTGCGTTCTCTTGAACTCCGACGTCCAACATTTGCCAGCAATCGCAATGTTCACTACACCCGCCTCATGGAGCTCACTCCCAGCGGAGATGAAGCTCGCCGTCATCGAGGCTCTCGATGAGCAGGATATCAGGGCTTTATCTTTGGTTGATCAGAGCACATACGCAGCTTGTGTACCTGCTACCTTCAAGGTGAGTCATTGTGGAATCCAGCGCAAGCCTGTTTACTGATTTCGACACTACGAACAGAACCTGAGGATCAACGGCTATTCGAAACTAGCGAAGTTCATGCAAAATGTTCCGCGGGATTATTTGCGCTACGTTCGCACCCTCAATCTCAGCACAGAAACGTTGACACAGACCCACTTCCACGTCGTCACTGAGAAAGTCATTTCACTGCTCCTTGCGTGTCAATGCCTTGAAGACCTCACTCTTCGGTTGGCTGGATCGCTTCATTACACTTTAGCCTCGTGCTTTCGTCTCCTTTCCGATCTCAAAAGCTTAACAATCTGCAATACCGGAACGGAGGAGGACAGCCCTCTGTAAGCTCTAATATCTCCATTGCCGCTGAATTCATTGCTCATGAAATCTCTATCAGGAGTGAACGCTTTATCGTTGCAGTTGCCGCTTCTGTGCCAAACCTTCGAAACCTCACCCTGGACCGCATTTCTCGATCACAACTTCATGCTACAGAACTCCTCCTCCGCGGCGAGTATTCCGTGCCGCTCGTCAAAAATGACAACGATGTCCCAGATCACCCGGTCTTGGGATCCGACCTATACCTCCCTTCTCTCCTCCGTATTCCGACTCTTCGCGAATTGACTATCCGAGAGACACACCTTGGCGACCCGAGATGGTCAACGGTTCCCGTCGCATGCCGCCTTGAGGTCCTTGACCTTGGAAGCTGTTACCACGCGGATGAAGATTTCAACAGCAGCTGCATCCAACGCATTATGGCCGCAGTGGGCCGAACCGTTGACGAATTTTCCCTTGAGACAATGGTATCAGACACTCTCTTCGCAAGATCAGCCGTTACTCCCATGCAACGGCTACGAAAACTTCACATCTCCCCATTTTTCCCTGTCGACAACGTAGTGGATACCATGTCCAATCTCGCCGGATCACCCATCGAAAGCCTGTCCATGCAGTGCTTTGAGGACGACGTGGTTGATGTCTGCACGGCCCTTGAGGAATTCCTCAATCTACGCGTGGAACGCGGCCCAAACTTCTATGGCAGACTCTCACGGATCGATGTGGCTGTTGCCGTTCAGGAGGGTGTTCCGCTCGCCGTAGATGACGCAGAATCTCACGAGGAGCGTCTTAAGGCGAGCAAGCGCCTCCAGGACTTCTGCCGCGACCTACGCCTGGCTAGTCATTTCAAAGATGCCGTTCCATTGGCTACTGGTGCCTCGCGCGGGCGGTCTTCTAGCCTTTCAGCCGACCTCAGATGGCCCAACATCCACTCCGTGGCAGACGGGCGAGGAAGGTCCATGACAATATAATCCCTACCCTGGGCCGAGGTCCGCCGATATTTTCTTCGAGTCTTTTATTTTGTTGGTCATACCATAGAGGGACTAGAGGCTTTTCATTGTCATCCTGTTCTTGCTGTCCATTTCTTTGGGTCTTTATTGCTAAATTACTGGTGTACTTCCTGGACTCTACGATTACACATACCCTCAACTACACTCCGTAGACTGTACTTTTATCAACATAAACAACGTCTTCAATTCGTGCTCCACTCGCGATAACCTTTCTCTGGTTGTATAACGACTTGCCAATGCGCCTTCGAAGTCTCCCTGAGCAGCGCCCTTATAACCAAGTTTCAGCACCAGAACCATTGTTCGGGCTTCAAGCTTCAAGTTGCGGTGTGGCAATCAAAGCACTTTGCACTGCTTACGCCGCTCTGACAACCTAAAGTGGATATGAATGGCTGCTGAATAATGAATGGTACTTGAGTTGTGGCCATGACAAGTTTCCGACGCGAAACCGACGGGTTTCGAATGCAAGACGTGCAGAAGTTTCTCGTACGACGCAGGGCCAACTGGCAAGAAAGTGAAGTCCGTCTTGATGAGCTAGCGACGACGTAAACGCGACTAGCCAGTCAGATCATAATGACATCGTTTAGATGATATTTCCTGAAGGAAGTCACCCCTACTTACTACAAACACAGATTCAATGGTCTAGACTGTATAGGGGGCTCCGGAGTAACTGGCAATTTGATTTTAAACAAGCTACGACTAAAAAGGCGTAGTCCGCATAGGCAAGATTTTGTATCATTTGGACATATAAACGTACAGGAGCATACGTTCTCCTCTCAGGCGCCAGAGTGAACTCAAAGCTGGTGCTAACTGTTCCTCCGGCGCTGCTGCTGAATGACGCTCGCTAGTACAGCGAAGCGCCGACCGTCGTGCGCTTCCGAGCGCTTTGGCATGCAGCATGGAAGCAGCACTTGAATGAGATCTCGGTTTTCGCAACCATAAACCCACAATCTGACGACTTGAATTTAAGAACGAGGGCCCGGACCTCAAGGACGCTATTTCCGTGATCCCGGGGGAGGCTGCCCTTGGGCCAAGTAAACGTATTCTGACATCAAGAAAGCGAAACCGAGGGGGAAACAGATGAGGCATAGGGGGGACAAGGAGGGACGTAGAAATGTTGGTTGCTAAAAGAAATGAGGATTGTGGCTAAATCATCTCGGTAAGGTGAGAGCGTAGACACGATAAGGGATCCCTAAGGGGTTACAAGAACAGACGCACGACGTGCCAGGCATGCCACTAGAGTGAGGCGGGGAGGAGTATTCTAGGACAAGGGCATTCAAAGAACAAAGCGATCTTCTGCAATCTCGAGGTCATTGTAAAGACACGGTTTGGTCGGACTAAAGGGATCGGCAACGGCACTTGGAAGCTTCCTGTGAAACAGTTTGAATGATCCTGAAACCTTCGAAGTCGTAAAAATCGGCACTGAAATTGAACCGGGAAGATGCACGAAACTACCTAACTACTGGTTACGGGTGCCATTCCTCGCGAATTTCAACATTCAAGAATTCTTGATCTTGAAATGGACAACGTCAAACCCGGGACCGTACCATTCGTCCCAGTCGAAGGTACTATCATGGTTCTCTCGTCCAAAGGCACAAATGAGTTCCTCTCCTGCTTGCTCACCGTTCACCACGTCTCTGGCCTCCTCTCTCGTCTTCCCGGTGGCGCCTTGCCCAAATATTTGCTTCTGGTCGTCCGTAAGGAACGTCCCGATGTGTCGGAAGGTGAGACTTATTCTTCCGCAGTCCTCCGCCTTCTCAGCGTCGGACTTGACGCTGAGCGGGCGGTTATCATGATTAATGCCGTGCAGCCACGTCTTGTTGGTCTCAAGGCCCATGACGAGCATCGAGCCATGAGGGAGTGGAATTCGTTGAGAAACTCGCGAAGGCCCCGGGCCCTCTTGAGGATTGGGCCCACTGGGTGCGGACTCTGGGGTAAGTTGATCCTTCTTTTGGCGAAGGGTCATAACTCTTTGAGCTCCCAGACTGACGTTGACGATGTTGGACCCTTTGACAATGTCGATGGTCTTGTCGCTGTGTTCAGAGATGTAATCTTTCCCAGAACGATAGTACTGGATGAGAACATGGTTGACCGGGTGCTGGATCACTTGCTCAACTCGTTCGCGAATGATGGTGACTGCGGGTGTGAAGTCATAGAGAGGAGGAGACTCGTCGGATGGGTGACGATAGATTGGAAAACTGTTTGTATGTTGAGTAGAGTGATCTTGGTTCCGAGGAAGTAAGATATACCAACCTTCCATCTGCGGTACTTTCGCCCTGGACTGCAACTAATCGGGGAACTTCTCCGCCTGCGTATAAGGAATTTAAGATGCCTGTAGGGGTAAGATCTGAGGATGACGCTGACCTCTATGGTACATAACGTCCCACTTCACCTCATCCTTTACCTTCTGGAATATCTCCTTTAAAAGGTCCTCCCCAAGGAGATTCTCGACTAGGTAAGAATCACCTGCACCGAGTTTATCGCCCGCCCCAAATACTTGGCCTTTGGGTTCCCATGCTTTTGGTTTTGCCATATCGTACAGCGAGCTCAATGACCAGGTGGTTGTTGGAGAGAGACATGCCTGAGTCAAAGGCTGTCAACAACCTCGAGGTTGGGCGCCTCCTAGTTCCCTTCAAACCCCACAGGCGTCTATCGGCATTTGCCGTTACTGGTGTGTCACCGGCCCGGCCTTTCGATACGGCAACGCTGCATTGTGGAAAAAAATTGCTGTTCCTGACATACCTCCCCTCACTCCCCAACCACCATGACTACTGCCTACTCGTCGTTCTTTTCTTCTGGCCTCACGTCCTCTAATGAGATTTATCCACGACCACGACCTCGTATGGACTCTACATCATCGTCGGCCTCCTTCACGTCGAACATTTCAACCACATCGACCATCAAGAGCCCTGAAGCTCAATCAAGCGAGGCACTTGATGACACTAGCGATGTAGAAGACGGCGTTGCAGCCAAAAGGGATGCTCGTCGCAGTATGCCGCCCAGAACGTCCTCGAATCAGTCAACGAGAACTTTACGGAGAAGGAGATCCAGCCTTTCAACTCAAGCGTCTCCTGTTACGGCTGTACGCTCGATGGCGAATGCTCTCTCATTCCATAGAAAGTCAAGGTCCAGGAGTGGCAGCGTGAACTCGGTAAATCCGGTCGGGCCCGGTGCTTCGAACGAGAGTGCTAGTTCAGCTGGCATTGGTGCTGCTGTTCCTGGTGTCAAGGGAAGATTGAGAAGCGGGAGCGTGGGGACTGCGCTCAAGTACGTTTCAACTTTCGTAATTTGCCTTAGGGTGCTCTTAATTATTGATTGGCCTCCTGTGTGCTGCCAGATCCATCCGTCGAGGTCTTCGCAAACTTCCGACCAACCCCCTTCCGCCACCTAGTGCTCCTCTACCGCCTTTACCTCCTTTGCCATCGAATGATACTGATACCACGCCACCGACGAGACGACCTCATAGTCGGTCCATATCTCTGGTTCCACGGGTTGCTGGCCTCAATTTGAGCAGAGAGCCGTTGCCGCCGATGCCTCCAACACCACCCTCTAGAAAGGGCACCGAAGCCCATATGCCATGAGAATTTGGCCAGTTGTTATGGTCGCGGGTGGGCGACCAATTTCTTGTTTAACGATGCACTGCTTTTTTATATCACCACATCCATACCCGACTGCGACGTTCAATTTCATCATGACCGCCATGCGACATACCACCATGTTATCCTCCCTGTCTTTACCGCCTCATGCTCAAGCCCCCACGTATATCCTATCATACAGTCACCTCTCATCCTTATCAAAAGGAGCACGGAATATCGCCGTCCAACTATCTATTGAGTAGATAATCTAGTAGATACAACCAGAAGTAGATAATAAAGCACGACCGCGGTGGGTTTTCAATCAACAACTCGATTTCATTCAAATGGGTTCCATTAAACACCTTGCCACAGGCCGAACATTTGCCGTTTTCACCACATGGTTTATCGGAGAGATCCGAGGCGAAGCGCTAGCAACTACGCCTTAGTTTAAGAACGTTTGCTTCTTAAACCAAATCCACCATCATCATGCATCAAGCTTCAAGTCCCATGGTACTCCCATATGTCTCAGTACCCGGAGCGTACCATGTCTTTCGAAGAATACTTGCAGTTCCCTCGTTTTGTTCCAGTGACAAAACCCCTCCGATTGTAGGCCTCCCTTTTCCTTTTCTTGCACCGGTCGTGATGTGAGGTGAGGGGGAAGCACCTCAATCAGTCCTGTCCTGGGAATGGAGGCGCAAATTCGACCTGGCTGACCAAAGTTCACCAATCACCTGCAACGTGACTAATTGTCGGTTGAAAGGTATAAAAGCCAGAGCGGCGCGTTCTTTGTTTCTTAGTAGCTATTCTCACTTGCTTCCCCACCTAGTTTCGCGATATGCTCAGTACGGGAAGCCCTCCCACAAAATTCAAGCCCGCACAGACCAAACGGCGTGCCTCGGAGCCCATCCAATCAACGAAGCCCACTAAAATCTCCAAGACGAGCTCTGACGTCGACAGGAAGCCTACAGGCATCGAGCCCTTTGTCGTTGTAAGTCGCGCCATACAGGATTGACCATCGCTACCTCGGTTGACGCGTAGTTTCGCAGGCCCACGTTCCTCGATTACAAAGGGCATTCAACGACCTGAAGGTCCCCTTCGGGGTTCAATTTGAGCTTGCTAGGGTTTTGGCAAGCAAAGCTGACGATGTTGAATTCATCGAGAGAGCCATCGGAGAGCTGACCACTGCGCAGAGCGAAGTCTCTACAACGCGGAACGCTGACGCCGTGTCAAAAATACATGCTCTGCTCGAGGGCGAAAAGAATGTTTCCGGGAAAGAGGCCTCCGCAACGGTGAGTCAAGTATCGTAACGTTTGTCTCGTCTACTGAGTAAAGATTGAATAAAGGCACCTTGGGCTACGTTGGACCTCGAGGAGATAGCTCTTCGCCAGGATGAGTATGCCGGCGTTGGTCACAAAAGCTACCAGGAACTAGGTCTCGAGGGCTTCAGCGCCGATGAAGAAAGCGCCTCGTGCTACTTTGGTGGAAAGGTCGACTTCATCATACGACTTGAAGAAGCCTCCGACCATACCTTCCGTATCTTTCTGGATAAAGCTACCCGTGCTCAGTCTAACAAGATAAAGCGTCGTTTTGGAAGCACAAGTCTGCTTCGGTGCAAGATTCCTGAACAACTTATCAACAAGAAAGGTCAACAGATCATTAAGTTCCTCGAGCGTCCTGTCGTCATCTTCAATTGGGTCTTCCGGGCTTTCTACGCCAAGGACGACTCCGTATTTTTCTTCAGGACGAATGAGACGCTCCGCGATGGTTTCATCCAAGTCGACCCGACGTCCCAAGGATTGCCCCTTCTGGACCTTCTGGACTGGGCAAACTCGTTGGAGTGGAATCAAGGACAAGTGAGTACACAGTCTAAGCTCATAGATTGTCGGTCATTGACCGTGTCCGACGCGACGACTTCCCAACAGAAATTGTCGAAGTGGGCAACCCGCCTCTCGTTAGTGCTTTCCGCGTCGGTCCCAGGTCCCCTCCTTGACCGCAAAAATATGCACCTCGTGGACGACATTGGTAAGTACTCTTCGATATCAATCGCAACAATTCCGCTTGGCTGAACCCCGATCTCGTAGTCTCATCACCTCCAGACAAGTCGGACATGACGGACGGTTGTGGAACCGCGAATCTGTCGTTTTTCACGGTTATCAGGGAGAGGTTCAATATGAAGGAGGCTCCATCGGCTGTTCAATTCCGAATTTTCGGTGCAAAGGTGACGCTTTCAACATCCATCCGGTTGGGAACTGTCCTCTGACCTAGTATTTCATATCAGGGAATGCTCTTATGCGATCCCCGAGCAGAGGACAGCGGGGAACCCAAGATTTGGCTACGCAACTCTCAAATCAAAATCCGCTTCGACCCCGACAAACCCGCTGACTTATCCCATCTGACTGTCGACATTCTACGCCTGGCTCGCGTGAGATCTCCCGCCCGGCTCTCGGTCGAGACCATGGTGAATCTACACCATAATGGCGTTCCGACCAGCGTTTTCGTCGAAATTCTCAAGAAAAACTTGGCGGATACGATCAAACCCTTACTCGACTGGGGTGGCAGCGACTCCGATACACCAGCAATGCTACGCTTGTGGCACGCTGTCGAGCAGTCGGAGAATGTCATCACACAGAGAAGAACACGTCAGGATGTTACCAATATCAGGTTCAAGGGATACAACGAGCAAGAGAGGGATTTAATTGGGGAAGACGATCTGGATGGGGTAGGAGGCGTCGAGGGGAGGCACTCCACAGCTTGGTGGCCGGACCCACACTCGGGGTGTCCATCGTCTATTGCAGAGACAATCATGGGCCTGCTGTCATCCGGGTTCACTCCACGAAACAACGCCGTCATGCGCAACAAATTATACCGGCTCATCCAGTCCAAAATCACCCGTAAATGTACCAAGCATAATTGGGAGATTCTGGAAAGTGCAACTGCCTTTGCTGTCCCTGGTAAGTCTTATGTACCTCCCGCACAGGCGGTTCTCTGGGTCTAACGCCTACTATGCCTCCAGACCCTTATGGGGTCCTAGGACCAAATGAAATCCACTTCAAGAGCTCACGCCGTGAATTGATCCTGGAGAATGGTTCGAAAACCGACATTGTTACGGGAGATGTTCTGGTGAGTTCACCCGTTATTCGATCTTTTGTAGCTCAGCCGACCATTCATCAGGTCTGGAGAAACCCTTGCAAACTTCCTACCGATGTTCGAAAGGTGCGTATCGCTCCCGGCTTCCGACTTTGCGCAGAAACTCATGGCGATTCTCAGGTTCAGGCCGTCAGCCATCCCGACCTTGCTGGCATCTTGGACGTTGTGGTGTTCCCCATTGAGGGCCCTCGTCGACTCATCGACTTTCTTGCCGGCGGTCCGTTCCTCCGCGCACCTGTAAAATGGTCAAGAAACTCACGTTGTACTCGTTATCCAGGTGATTACGATGGCGACCGCGTTGTGGTCTTGTGGGATTCCCAGTTCGTTACCCCCTTCAGCAACTCACCCGAGAAACACTCGATCGAGCCCCTCGGCATAAAGGAATGCTTCTCCGAAGAAACTGAACTTGTGCAAACCTATTACGAGCGATTTCTTCGCAGGAGCGAACCCGGCCGCATCAAGTCTGTTCAGAAGCACCTTCTGGATGGTCTCCAAGACCGTTTTCTCATCGGCATGTACTCCATGCGTCACGACAAGTCCACTTACATGCGTGGACTTGATGATAACTCCACTGTTCGTGAAGCATATATGTGCGTGTTACCGACCCTTCGCACTCGAGCTTTCACTGATTATCTCTAGATAGGTTTTGCTCGGTCCTCGACGCGCTCAAGAGTGGCAGAAAGCTTTTGCCCGACGTCCGTTCTCGAGACATGCGCTACGAACACAAAGACAGTATTCTGAGATGGAAAGAGGTCCTGGGAAAACTTGCTCCACAGGACTCCTCTCCGCCTACTTTCCCTTCCAGCACAACGATCGTACCTCGCAATGAGAGACAACTGGGCCGATTCATCATGGACGAGTTGAGCAAGGCCGCCCAGAATCAGTATCGTCAATGGATGACGCACACCCAGTCGATTTTCGACAGCAAGTCTACTGAGAAGGACAACATCCAGTCAACTTTTCTCTGCGGGGCTGACAAGGACTTGTTGGCTCCGTACTTCGATCTCGTGATTCTTAGGCAAGCAAGGCCCAAGAGCGCAGACGCCCTGCTGCACGATATCGGCCTCATCAAGGAGCATGTTCAGAAGATGAAAGACGTGTTTGAGAAGAAGAACGGTGGTGGAACATCATTCACAGCCAAACACATCGTCGCACGGCAGGACGCCCTGCGTAGCGTGTCCAAAGAGTTTTGCTCTTATCCACAGCTGGAGGACTTGGAGGGAATCACAGACAATCAAAGTTTGGCACGGGTTAGAGCATCTATTGCCTATGACATGTGCAAGTCCAACACAGGACAACAATTTCCTTGGATGGTCGCCTATAACGAACTTTGCACTATCAAGGCTCGAGCGTCTCCCTCCGGTTTCCGGTCTATGGTGGGCGACTTTGCTGATCATATGAAGTTGACCAAAGCGGCGACTCAAACTTGAGGCATGGCGAGTGGAAGCCGACTCTACTTATCTGCGTATGTAGACGATTACGCTGGTCGTTAACGCTACTTTCTTAATTTACATACTTATCCCCTGCGCCTCAAAATTGTATGCTTTACTCTGTAATCAATCACAGATTTTTTCAGTCTCTTTCACAAGCCTTGTTTCGAGTCGTCAGTCTCCACTTTTGCCAATATTTACGGCCGTGCGAGTGGCATCTGATAGGATAAACGACCAATTACCATTGCTCCTGTCGGTCTTCGCACTCCGAGCTGCCAGTGGATACGAGCTTCTCGAGGACGAGGGGCTGGGACACTGCGCATGCGGGACATTCATCCCGGTTCAAGTCCGTGAGGGCATCCCTCTTGCTCTTACCTCCACCATGAGCCGCTGAGAGTATATCCTGGCAAGCAGCTCTAGACTACACTTTGACTTTATTAAATGAAACTTCGACTTGGCCGTTCCGTATCTATCTCGACACCCCAAGGCAACCAGGATGGATGATGATGTCAATGATTTCGCTACTTCGCCTCGAGACCATGTCGCCCCCCTGTTCGAGCTTCTCACATAAAAGGTAGAAGGCGGCGTGCGCGAATGCTGTATACTCAAGTTTTTCTCTTCCTCTAACGTGCTACCACGACCTGCTCCATGGTTCGTGTCCCTTGCATCTCTGTGCCACACTTCCCTTTGATCTTCATGACTGCCTTCTCAGATTCAACAAGGCGTTTACCAGATCAAAAGCCTCGCAACGAACTCGGTCGTTCATACCTTCACAGAGGGAGAAAACGTGTTCGTCGCCCTAATTCGTCGGGCTGATCCAGGAAACTTTGGCTTGGTGAGTTGACTGACGGTGCTCTGGAACGAATTATCAAGATCCCGGACTGACTGTTACCCTCAAACGATCCTGACTTTTCGGGGTGCAACTGCTCTCTCGACAGTGGGAAGTCAGTCCTCACCCAACCTCTTCAAGCATGCGTATTTTCAAGAACATCGGTTTACAGAGTCCAGTATCCGTTGGGGTCCAGGTCCTTAGCTCCCTTTACAACGTCCGCACACCCGCTCTCTCTAATATACTCTCTATATTCAGGACGCCGGCATCCAAACCAGTGGTGGAAAGACCGCACCTTTCACTGTTGTAGAAGCACCGACAAGCTCGGACTACTCGCATCATCAGACTTTCATCGTAAGCTTGTTCCTCCTCCCGGCTGAAGAATGAATCATTGATCTCTCTAACCCCTTTGCTACTGTTCGTAGATCAAACATCCTGACAATGGGTTGGTTTGGACTATTCCAAGGCTACCGTTCATTCGGGGGCATGTGAGTTCCATAGGGTTCAGTCCCCCTTCTCTGCCCGTACTCAAGTTTGCCCCTGCGATGCTGCATGCAGGTCCATCTCCGCGCTGATAATGGAGCCGAGACACAGAAGTGGATTTTCGTCAGGCAAGAAGACCCTGATACCCCCTAGACGAGACGGAAGGTAGATTCCAGTTGAGATCTAGATGTTCGATGGACAGCAGGGAAACGAAACCATTAGACTTCGTTCTATGTACATATAGGGAAAAACCCTACGCGCGTTACACGGAGCGCATGCTATAGGTGTGATGGACATGTATAGTCGTTCTACAGAGGAATCGCTTAGAACATACACCCCCCATTTGAGAATGCAGGACTGGTTCCATTTGAGATCAATTGTACGTACTGAAGCTTGAACAGCATCGGGAGAGCGTTGGTATGTATCACAGGGCGAGCAGAAGCGTAAAGCAAATGAAGTGAAGATTACAGGATGGGGTCATGAAGCGGTGAGGGAAATGGGACGTGTAGGTGGCGCATTGTGAGTATGGATGATAATGGACGTGGCATAAATTAGTAAAGGAAAGACGATGCACGGTTAGATGAGTGAGGGAAAGGGAGAAAAGAAAGATGGTGTTAGATCATTCGGCGTACTCCTCTTCGCCGGCGAGCTTCGCTGCCCTCTGCTCCCTGATATCTTCTTTGATGGCAGGAAGGACAGCGGCTAAATCAACTTGCGAGCCTGCCTTAAAGAGGTTCAATGCCCATTTTCGTACGAAAACGCTGCACTGTGGCATGAGGTCAGTGAGGAGGTATCGGAGGAAGGAAAGGGTTTGCAAACCTTAAAATACTTCTTCGACGCGTACTTCTTGTAGAGGAATTCCGACTGGTTGTAGTCGAGAAGGTGGTTGAGTACAACGCCTGCCACCTCAACGACCTCTCGTTCCGTGTAAGTCGTATAGTGAATCATGTTGGCGTTCTGAATGTCAATGGATGTAAGCAAGAGGGATGAGATTAGTGGATAGGGAAGGCAAATACCCAATCCTCTCTGTGCAACATCAACCTTGCGAACCATAAAGTAGCGGCGGCCTGTAAAGAGGGCGGAACGGCAACCAGGTTGCGGTCGAAGCTTGCGACCTCCAACAAGTACTTTGCGATCGTTCTCGCACGGGGTTCAAGGAGATCCGCTTTACTTCCTCTCCTCAACCAGGTCATTGGGCCAGGGAAACTAAGGTCGTACGAGATCGTTTTCAGGACATATCGCTCCGCCTTGCAGATTTCTTCCGCAGTGTAAGCGTTTTCTGTTAGCGTGACCAATTCCCCAAGAGATGGGCTGACACCTTCTTCAAACTTGACTGCGATACAGAATGACGAAATGGCCACTAGCTGGAGCTTCTTGAGCGTCACAGAGCTGCGGAGAGAGAGGAAACGGTCGAAGATGTTGACGAAAAGGAAATAAGATTCGGGGAGGAAGGTGTATCGAGCGTGAATTGCGCAAATCCAGTCCAACACAAGCTGCCGGGCTTCCCAGTTTATCTCCCGGTGGCTGTCAACATAGTTCTCCACGGGCAATGTTTTTTGCTGTTCGGAGAACATTCAGTAAAGCGTATTCCTGGCGGTGACCAGAACACGCACCTCTCTTTCTTTGAGGTAATCTGCAATCTCGTGAATGTACTCTGCAACCATATAAGGGTCGTCCATGTCCTCTGCGTCCAGATCATCCCACATCTCGGTCGCTTCCTCGTCGCCCTCTGCCTTGACGAGCTCTGTTGCAACACATTCTTCTTCGTAACGTGAAGCATCCGTCGGTGCAGGAGGTTCTGAGACAGGTTCTTCCGATGGGGGAACCTCCTCGGCCGGTTCGGTATGCCGTTTCTTGAAGACTCTAGGTGGTTCGGTGTCGTCTTCCGGAATGGAATGTAATGGTTCGGTAGGCTCATCTTCATCTTTGGGAATAGGATGAAATTCTGGCAAGTGTGATGAGGGAGCAACGCCTGGGGCATCCTCTATAACCACATCCTCACCTGGTGCCACAGACTGTACAGCACTCGTCAGTGCTTGGTCCTTCCGCGCACCCCGTGTAGCCGAATTTGTCGCTTTCCGGAGAGCAGGACGTGTCCCCCTCGCAACGGTGCCAACAGTCCTAGGTCGGATTTCAGGTTTCGACGACGATCCCTCAGCCTTCTCCTTCCCCTTGGCAGTAACTTTTGCTTTGCCCTTGTTAACCTCCGTTACTTCAGCTAGAATCTCTCTCTTCCTCTTTCCCACTGTGGGCTTCTCTGCTATTGAGTCTACTGCTTTTGCCCTCGAGGAAGCTGTTGTGGCAACAGCCGACCGGGTCGTTGCAGCATCGGATAGTACGCCAGTGGCCGAGCTTCCCAATCCTGCCTTCGCTCGTGTTGTCACTCTTGATGGTCTGGCATTAGCATTCTCTGTATCCTTGATTGTTTTGGTCATTGTCCTCGTCGTTCGACGAACCTATAAGAACACAACATAAGCATGACTTGTTCAACCAATCAACCATCTCCTCGGACACGAATACATACCGGGATGTTCGACGACATGGTGGAGAGAAGGTAGAATTAGGTAGAGGTATCTGGGATGAGGCAGATTGAGGTAATTATTGGGTGATGACGGTGCCAGACTGTCTGGAGAGAGGGAGAGTTGTGAGGAGATGGTCCAAACCACCAACTTCACAAATTTCAAGCACGGGGCCACGGTGACGAACAACAATACCAAACAGGATACGCGAACATCTCACGTGGTCGTGCCTCATGCTTATGTGGCTGTGGGTCCCTAATGGGCGCTAATTGTCTTTCTCCTCGACCACCACTGTCAGTGCCAGCTAGTGCTGCTCAGCACGCTCTTGGGTACGGAAGGTATAGCCCACTACTCCTTGAAGTATTTGTCTACTTCTAGTCCTCCGTTTCCGTCGACTTCACAAAGTTTACATCGACATGGGCGGGATCGGGGCGGGAATCCATTGACAGCGCCAACTGGGCTTACGAACACAGACCACCTCCTGAGCACTGAAGTACTGAATACTGACTATTGCTCTCTATTATCAAACAAAAGCGCATCCGAAACGTTTGATGGAGAATGGGCCGAAAATTGAGCATGGCAGACGTAATCAGGTCTCTCTCCGAGTCACCTTCTTGTCTGTATCCGGGCGGTACTGGTTGGACAGGCCCGTCGAGGAAGTGATGGACAGCCCACACCATTTGGCGATTCAAGACAAAGTGCTGTGTCTCGTGAGTCAATGTCATTCGAGCTTTCTTTCGCAACTACCTCTGGTACTTCCGCAGAGAATTTCAGATATGGAGTCCTGCCTGGGTCGTTGCATACGGGAGGATTCCTTTTTTCGCCACCAAGGCTAGTGGGGCGTGATACGACGCGATTGTCTGATACACACCTATCTGTACTTCTGTTAATTGTCAGAGCCGGACTGATACCTCAATATTCTGTGTCCAATAGGTCTCGCACTCGAACTATGGCGTGTCGTGGGCGCTGGAAAACTTCGTATCAAAGCTGAGAACAAACGTCGGACTGAACAGGGTGATCATGGAAGGAAAACTGAGGGCAAAGGTTGCGACAACAATATCATAGCAAGTATGCTATCATCCCAAATTCGGGATTCGGACATGAAAATTCATTCCGCACTTGATCTATTTGCTCTGGCGTACGTGTTTCCCAAGTTTTGAGGGGTGGCGGCCAACCTGGAAGCTTTGGACGTCGACAGGTCGGGCAAGCAGCTGGAGTATCACTCCACTCAGTGTTGGCCTCCCGTACACTATGATATCTTGTGAGTCCCTCCTGTCAAATTCTCTGTAGCGAGCTCGGACTTTCTCACATTTTCAATATGTTTGTGCACGCGACAGGAGGATGGAACTTCTGTGAACCGTTTGCTCGGAAAGTTGTAAGTAAGGTTACATGGGTGTGTCCCTCGTCTTCTTTTTGCTCCTTCAAGCAAGACTCGAAAAAAACCTAGCATGTTTGCTTTGCAATCGAAACTGCGAAATTGTACTTGCTCGAAACCAGCTCGGGCTTGAGAGTTACACCACGATCTCCGTCGCGAGATAAACATAAGAGATAAGATAATGACCCCTTTGAGGGTGACGTCAGACTGACATCGCGGCCGGGGACTCTGGATTGGGTGATGGGGACCTCCAGTATCCGCCAAAATTACCCTTTGCCCTTTGACCACCACCATCATCACTATGAACGAAACAGCCTCTCTTTCGAGAGCAACTTCTCTCTCACGAGCCAGCAAACAGGGGAGCACGATCTCTCGCAACCAGTCTCTCATCAAGAAGAATATCGCTCCTCACGATTTGAAACCTTCAGATGTCCTCATTGAACGCTTTGTCGCTTGGAAAGCTATTGTCAAGCAGCTCATCGCGTACTTTGAAGGTATCGCCGACATACAGAACAACGTCGCTCGAGAGCTCACCAAGCTGAGCGGTGTCATCCAAGTACCATTCAGAGCTGGTAACCAGTTTCTGGGAGAAGGTGGCCTCCAGGACATTTACTACGGCATCAGAGACAAGACGAGGGTCGTAGCCGACGAGCACGCGAACCTTGGAAGGACTATCGACTCCTCCATTGTGCAACATCTGGAGAAGCTGAGAACAGAAATTAAGGCTCATATCAAGGTTAACCATACCCTTTTTTGCCTGTTGTGTGACTCAAACTCTCGCACTATAGAATATTCAGAATGACACCGGAAAATTAGCAACAACGGTGGCCAAAGAACGTGCCCTTTCTACGTCTTTGATCTCCAATCTCGCAACCAGCATCTCTCAATTGAAGAACACGCCTCTCGCCGTGTCTTCCTCTCCCAAATCGGATCCTTATATCTCCAACGTCGCTGTCACCCTCCAACTTCGCAAGCAAGTACATGCAGAAAACCTCCTTCAGAAGTCTATCATAATCACCCAGTCGAATTCGGCCCACTTTGAGTCTGGAATTGTGCGCGCCATCCAGAGCGCATGGCAGACATACGAGGAATGGCACTCCCGGATGCTTTCTTCGATCGGAGAGACCCAGGCAGCTGTCGCGGTCCAGATGGCCGCTCTCGCTCCCGATCGGGAGTGGTTGTCCTTCTCGTCAAGGACTGATCATCTCCTAGATCCTGATACCCCACTTCGGAACCCTGCGACCATTGAATATCCTTCCAAAGACGACCCGTCCGCTCAGGCAGTTCACACTGGTATGATGGAACGCAAGAAGCGCTACACGCGTACTTATCGCGAAGCCTACTACGTTCTCACTCCAGCCGGTTTCCTACACGAATTTTCGAGCAGCGATCACAACGTCGCTCCAACTCCCGTGTTTTCCTTGTTCCTTCCTGCGTGCACGCTCGGTCCCCCGAGCGATGGCAAGAAAGGAAGCCACAAATTCCATATTGAGGGCAGGAAAGACGGAACAGGGAGCACGAAGGGTGGCAGCATCAAACGCAGCCTGAGCTTGAAACGCGGTGGGGGCGAACACGCGTGGAGCTTCAGGGCGAGGAGTCGCGAGGATATGATGGAGTGGTGGAATGACGTCAGGATGCTTTGTGCCAGGTAAGTCACGAAAACATTCATACTCGATGCCAACAGTGATCTAACCACCGGAATAGATATCTCATCGCTTCGGAATCGATCGAGCGATCCGGTCCTGTTGAAGCCGCCGTACGTGCTGCGGGTTACGTTTCTGAGGAAGAGCTAGAGTCGGACGGAAGCAGTGTCGAAGAGGAGGACGATGAGGACGAGCTCGAGTATGCGGACGCAGATGAAGTCAGCCCGCCTAGCTACGGTGGCCACGAGAGAGAGAAGAGCTTGCCAGGAGGTGTTGGGGTTGATGGATACCCGGTCAGTAAATTTGGGCTCTTTGTTCTGCGCTCAAACTGACCCTATCTGTTTTCTAGATTGATAAGAAGCGTCGGTCTGAATCCCCGACGCTTGCGGAACAGGAAGCATCGGTCTCGAGGAGACCTAGTCAAAGGCAAATGGAGAAAGCTCCTGAAGGAAAGATGCCCCATGCCAATGGAGAGACTACCGAGGGGCATGGACACGCCAAAGGAGAGAGTCGTTTCACTGAAGAACTCTGATCGTTTCGCGCCCGTCTTGTTTTTGGTTTCTTACTTTTCTTCTCATCGGTGTACAATATAAGATCTGTGGATAATGCCTGTACTGTTACGAATGCCTATTGATAACGGACATCACTTTTACCGGATCGAAGGCGCTAATGCGGGATGCAAGTAAATGGGTGGACCAAACTTAACATGGACGTTGTGTAATCAACCCTATCGTTTAGCTTTTTTACCTCCCCGCCGCGTTGTCTTCTTTGCCCCATCATCCCCATCGTCGGCTTTCCGTTTGGTACCGGACGTGTCGGCATTTGACGCTGTTTTGAGAACACTGACGACCGTCTGTGTGTTTCGCTTTCCACCACCACCACCTGACATCCGATTGACTTGTGACTCGGCAACACTCCAGTCCATCGATGTGTCGTCTATGGCATATCTAGCAATACAAAACGTGAGATAAGAATGTGAGGAAGAACAGAGCAACCAAACTCACGAATGACTTACTTTCTCAAATCGAGCGAGTTTATCATCTCTCTTTGTCGTTCTCTTGTCTCCCTATCTGCCTTCTCCTTGTTCCCCGCCTCCTCAAGCTCATCCTCCAAACTCACAGCTACAGGTTTCCAATCCGACGCGCCTCCTTGGCTTGTCGTTTTGGGTTCAGAGGCGGGCTTGGGCACGTCAGCGCCTTTGACAACACTCTCTCGTTGGATTTCCATCAACCGTTTGCTGATCTTCCTAACGACTTTGACGAGAAGGGCGAGTGTTTGGGAGACTGGAAGTGAAAGCTCGGTCTAAGACGGTAAATCAGCATCCAGAGATCTATGAGTGGAAAGCAGGAACATTGCGGACCTCAATATCCTCGACGCTCTTTCTTTGCAATCCCATTCCTAAAAGGATAGCACTCTGCACGGCACTCAGGCTTATCGACCCGGAGGAAGACTTCTCTTCGTTGTTCGCCTCTTCCTGAGTTTGGTTTCCCTTTGTAAGACGTCGCTGGAAGAATAGAGATGCGATTGTGGGCATGAGGTCGAGGATGACGTGGTAATCGAGCATGTTGTTTCCGTAAGATTCCAGTCGTTTCAGGTCGAAGGGTGAGAGGATCGTCGGCAGGAGAGTCGGTGTAAGAGCTAGAATGAGGAAAAGGAAATGTCAGATCGTTCGCGGGCTTGAAAAAAATCGTACGTACCTTTGACACCACCGCCTTGTGTATCGATTTGTTTGACATTCTTGCAGTTGTTAATCGACTCTAGGATGCTCAAGCCGAGGACGCTGCTGAACTCGCGGAATTTGGGGAAGGAGAGGAGAGTGAGGAGACGTGTCCGGAAGTCTGAGCAGCACGGCGAGTAAAGTGAGGCAGTCGGAGACCAAAAAGGAATTCCTTACCAACAGCAAATTCTCCGAGCCATTCAAGCTCCCCTTCCGGTGTGCTGTTGAGCCCTCGCACCATGACGCAAGTATGTTCTCCTGTGAGGTCGCTTGCTGTATGTCGGATGTATAGCGGAACGTAACCAAGTCGTTTCCAGAATCTGAAGAGCACGTTCATGACTTGGATTGAGCGAGTAGATGAATAGCTTTACCTGAGAAGTCCTCCAGTGAGACCATACGATACACCGAGATAGTCAAGTTGAGCGGGCTTGATTTCTGACAAACGTTGGAGTAACGGTGGCATGGCATTTGCTGAACGGATGGTGGGCTTGTCGGTCATCAAAGAAGTAGACTTTTCGAAAGTATCGTGAGATGAGTAGCATTAACAAGGAACGCGATCCGAAGCTCACCGGCTCGACAACACCAGGGTCAGGATAATTCTCCTCGGCCTTTTCTATTTCGTCCAAGTTGACATAATCACCGCTGTAGAACTCGTTCAAAGCCTGCAATGCTCTTGACCCATAACCCATCTAGAACAAAGAGATCAACGCTGAACAGAGGTCACGAAAATGTCAAATCTCACATTGGCCATCTCCGGATCGACAGCGACTCGAACGACTCGGGCACCGCTCAACTCTGCAAACCGGCCTTCCTGGTATTGTTGTGCGACAAGCCAGGGAATCATATCTCCACCTGCCCTCAGCCCTCTACTCAACCCGTCCATGATAGCGTCTTTGGTTATCCGACCTTCCAGGGCAACCTGAATAACGGCCAATGGCGTTGGCAAAACGGCCGTCTTGGCGTTATCCTGATCTTCATCGAGGGGAGGCAGCAGAACGTACAGCTCGTGTGCGGGGGCGTCGCTCATGAGCTGCAAGTCGTTGGGCTGGTTCTTGTAATGGCTCGCCACGTACAGCGCCATCATACGTTGCAAGAAGGCTTCTGAAGCCGGATGGAAGGAGAATAGGGTGTCGCGGTTGACGCGATACAGCGTACATGTCGAGGGGTGTGGGCACCCTGCACGTAACGAGGCTGAAGATGAGGAGGGGAGGGTCGCATCGAGGCAGAGTAAGGTGTTGAGCCACGACTCAATCTTGTCACCGTCGCTATAACGAATTGGTGTAGTGAGTTTGATCTCATGCAATGATCGTGCGGCTTTCGGTCCAGATTTGTAGATGGTTTCTGAAGTGCCCTTGCCCTTGGCCGCCACTACCGAGTCTTCTTTCTCCTTCGTTCCGGCGACGTCCTTCCCGACAACTGCGGAGCTGGCCTCCTCCCGTAACTGCTTGATCAACTTCAAACTCAAACTCCTCCCTGTGCCCTCGTATCCGTTAATGGTACTCGCCAAGAACACCAGATAGGGACCCATCAACTCCCGAACGAGAGGAAGAGGAATAGCCGCTGCCTCATCAACGACAACCAGCTCCGCCTGACCCAGAACATGGGCATCTTGGGGTTGGATATACTGTATAGTCTGTCGATGAGACTTGAAAATATTGACTCGAACGATTGCCTTGCCCCATTCCGGATTCGTGGTCTGCAGAATGTCATAGTCAAGATGTTCTTCATAACCAAGCGTGTCGAAGCCCTTGAATATAAACTCGAATACTGTTTGCAAATTTTCTGGAGTAGGTGATGTGACGAAGATATTCGCGTAGCCATGCGCTACTGCAGCTGCGATTCCCAAGCCCAAGGCGGCGGATTTTCCTCGTCCACGAGACGATGTGAGTGTGCATGTCGAAGAGAGTGTTTTCGAAGAGATGGAGTCGATGAAGGTAAGGACGGCTTGCGCTTGGGAAGTTGTTTTGGCGAGCTGTATCAACGGTCCGGCAACTGGGGTGTCTGATAGTGATTCCTTCAACTCCTTCAATTCGTTCTCTTCCTTCGTCGACGAAGTTGAAGCTGACTGTTCGTAAGGAACGATATCCTTCCCTCGCGATATTGGCAGGACGTTCAGTTCGTCGTCCAGAAACAAGCAGTCTGGAGATGAACCCAAGGACAGAATGAACCTCTCGTTGAAGCGGGCCACGACAGAGTTATGTGCGGAAGTCCGATAACGAGAATGTACATCCATGGTCATCGAGTAGAGTTGGCGAAGGGAAGTCATGGTTTTCAGCAGGAGTACGACAAGACCGCCGCCTTGTACAGTTTCGATTGTTCTGGCCAGCAGGTTGGGTGTTATTGCCTCAAAATCTTGCAGAACAAGCATTCCATATGTGTGGCCCAAAATTTTGTGGGATTCCTTGTAGTATCTGATAGATGATTGGAGACCTGCAAGACCAACGAACAGATAAAAACGCACGTATATCGTATATCCGTCACTGTAACAAAAATTTCGAACGGGTTCTGTTCATTGGGTTCCCTGATTCCCTTCTTTACATCCCTCTTGATCTTTGCTTCCATCTTTTTACGGTGACTGGAGTTTTTGTCAAACAAGAACTAATCACGACAGGATTGGAACGCACGTTGTAAATCCCAGATCCTTCTTGTAGCACCATAGCACGTTCGGTCGAGCAGACACTCTAGCTTGAGAAAGCAAGAAGTGGAGGTTTACAATCTAAAAAAGAAATAGGTTCGAGCCTGATACTATGTCCGGGGTTAAAACATACCTGATCCCTGCCCTTGTCGCCGACCAGAACAATGAATGACCGATGATTTTTCTTGACATTATTGTTGATGAGGTGCTGTATTCGTGGATCGAGTTGCTTGCGCATGGTGCAGAGGGAAGAAAGAAGGGGTTATCGCCCGACAATCAAGTCGACGAGAGAGGAAGTTGGCCGAGTGCAGCGAAGACGAAAATATCGGCGTCTAATTTTTTTTCGATGGCTTTTCGTAATTGTGCTTACGCGGTACCTAGCTGTATGGGTCCTTATGGGTCCGAGTACCCCATAAGGTCCTCATGATCGACGACGTCATGCCTCCACTTCTCAACAGCTTCCGAGTTCAACTTGCTTCCCCCTACCATCTTCTTATATACCTCACCACCTCTTTTCCATTCTACGGCTTCATCGTTTTTTGCGGATTCACAATGACGGACTACGTTCGGCGACTCGTCTCTGGCCAAAAAGCTCGTTTTAAGGATAAAAACCTTGACGTAGAGTTGGGTGAATTGATTCAATCGACCGTCTTATGTTGTATACTAAAATGGCTCGTAAGATCTCGTCTATCTGACGGACCAGGTTATTATCATGGGATACCCCGCTTCTGGAATGGAAGGCCTATATCGAAATCGTCGCGAAGATGTCAAGAAATTTCTGGAGCACAGACATGGGAAGAACTATTGGATCTTTAATTTTTGCCCTATCAAGGAAAACTCTTATGATGCTCAATACTTCGACGGAAGGGTCAGTCGGTTCCCGTTCCCTGATCACCAGTGAGTGCAAAACGAATATATTGAGCAATACTCTGACAAACTCTAATAGTGCTCCTCCTCTCGCGTTAATGCCCCTCGTCGCTCGTGAGATGCGGATTTGGCTTGATGGTTCTCCAGAAAGAGTTGCTGTCTTGCATTGTAAAGGTGCGAAGCATCCGCACTATGGCGCAGCCATACTAAATCTCGATTCTAGCTGGCAAAGGACGATCAGGAACGATGGCTTGCACCTATCTTCTTTCTTTGGACATCTCAACAACCATGCCCAAACTAGAAAGAAGCGATAATACTGCAAAAGATTGGGCCGTCACTCGCGCAAAGGAAGCTATGGCCGTCGTGCCACCGGATGACGAGACGGAGACGGCGCCAGCTTCAGCCACCGAAGAGTCGTCTGACACTCTAGTAGAGTCTCCTGTTCAAGAGCCGGTCGGCGACGGATCACATCATAAGCACTTAAACAAAATCTTGGATCTCCACACCTCCCGTCGTATGCGACAACCGTCTTCCCCAGACAAAAAGGTCAAACAAGGCGTCAGCATTCCAAGCCAGCGTCGATGGCTGTACTACTGGTCCTTACTTCTCTCCAAACAAGCGCCTTCACATCTATGGTCCCTGGAACCTCTCGTTCCTTCGTCTTCGCTGACCGCGCTCTCGACAGTACCGCCCGAAGAGCGTCGAAACTCGCCGAAGGTCCGCTTGACGGAGATCAAGCTGCGTATGAAAGAGTCTTCAGGAATGACGATGAACCTCGTTCGAGCAGCTAATGCGTTTCTCGATCGCGGTAAAGGCGGTGGTGGTGGAGGCCAGGTCTGGGTATCGCTGGCACGGTATGACGACTCTTTCGTCCAACTAATCGAGAGATGGGAACGATATACCCGCGACGAAGAGGAACACCTTGGAAGAAGGAAACCTGGAACGGGTCATTTCGGCGAAGAGGCATTGACGGAACTCTTTAAAGGACACAAGTGGGACGGTGAGAAGATGGTACGGAGTTTCGCCAGGCTGGGATGTCTAGATGACAAGGCGATCTCGAAAGCCGAGAATGAAAACGTGAGTTCAATGCGCATTGAAATAGCTCGTTCCTGACTGTGTTGCGCAGCACGAGAAGATCATCACTTACAACCTCAACCCTCTCAGCGACAACAGATGGAAGAACTTGCAAGAGGAGATCGAGAAGGCGAAGGCTGGGGAAACCATCGTCAACCCAGAGGAGTTCAACATCCCCGCATCCGAAGCCAACTCCATGTATGACCTGACCGAAACTGTGAGGGACAAGGGCGTAATCCTTGACGCCGCCAGAGAAGTTCGCGTGAAACTTTACATGGGCCAGGTGCGTTTTTCACGGCAGGTCAAGGATTGAACGACGATCATTTACGCGCTGGCCAGATCTTCATGGGATGGCTTTGGTTGGTACCAACGTTCCACATGCCCCAGCCACCTCCGACCAATGGTCACCCTTCAGAACCCACGACAATCAAGTTGACGAGAAAAGAGCTGGATTTCCCGCTCGGCGTCGGAAGCTCGATCATCGACATCGAGATAACCCTGGAATGGGTGACGAAAGCTGATAATGCTCGCGTTCAACCTCCCGCAGTGGCCACACCTGCGGAAGAAAAGGAGGAGGGGCGATCCGAACCAATGGGTCTGACCGCGGCGGCTCAGGCTGTTACAACAGGACAAGGGATCAGTGCCGTGGAAGCGAAACAAGCGGGGGAGGACTGAGGCCTGAGGGCGGGGGACGATCTCGATTATTTATCAATATGCTTTAGTATCTTCTTTCGCCTGGGTGCTCCTTGCTGTGGCTGATAATAGGGTCATACATGTAGCCTATAAAGGAACAATCTTATGTGCCACTCATGTAGCGCCTTAAGAGAATTGCTTGTATTCTGACCATAGTGGTACGAGTATACACGGATGTAAAAATTCCATCCAAACGCCTAGTACAGACGCAAGCCGTCGAAGACGATGTTGGGAGAACTAGTAAATTGTTATAGTTAGAATCCAGACCGAATTCAGGGGAACGAGTGGTACTTACAGGAAACGGTCTCCGCTCGATCCAGAGGCAACCGTGATGACAATCTTGTTCGAGCCAGCAACAAGGGTTCCAGAGGCTGTACGTACCGACCAATTAGCAACAGCGAGTACCAAACGATGGAGGCCTACTCACGGATGTTGTATGTGTACCGGATGTTCTACACAACAAATTCGGACGACGGTGAGTATATCAGACCACCAGATCACCAAGACCACTCACGTTTCCTCGCCAAGTTCCACGGGTGACACCTCTCGAGTCAGGTTGATTCGGGACGGCAGGGGTGGCACTAGTCCAGTTATTCACCTGGGCCACGGGGCGGCCGCCTGCGAAGGCGAGAGTGGTTGCAATCTCCAGGGTGCGGGCACCAACTTGAAAACGATGAGTTATCGACCAGTGGGGAAAAGAACATTGTTGTCCTTACTTTGAGAGGACGAGAGCGAAAAGTTGATAGTAACACCGCCGATCGCCTGATCATCAAAGTCAAATGAGCTTTGTTTTCGAGACGATAGGGAGTGGACAAGGACAAACCTGGAAGATCGCCATAGGGAACTGGTTGATGTTGCTTCCAACACTCCATGTAACTTACGAATACTCGTGAGTAAGAGGTTAAATCGTCTCGTGAAATGCTTACTTGGACCCCAGTTAGACATACGCGAGTCACTTGGGCTAGAACGATGTTTGAGGCGGTATTCAACAAACGTCGATGGGGATCCTTACTGCATGGTCTCAATTTTGCTAAATATCATTGTCAGTACCAGAACTTCATTAGAATAACGTCTAACGTACTCTGCATTCAGGAAGCCTCTGGGTGTTCCATCGAAGTCACCTATCTGCCAAATGGTGGTAGGGTTCTAGAAGAGTGGCGTGAGGCCTGCTCTTTAAAAAGCGGTGTGAACACTTACGCTTTCTGTTGAGGCGATGTTCGAAGTCGCCGTGCCACCTGCCGACACTGAAACGCTTTGACTAGCGACAGCCAACTCGACCTTGTAGACTGGAAGCTTCATGAACACGGGAATCGTATGAAGTGTCGATGACACTGCTCACGGGTCATTGTGTACGTTCCGGGCTTCATGTACGGACTGACGAAGTTTCCGCTGGTATCAGTCCTCGCCCTAATAGGAAATTGTCAACAGGGAGGGGAATTTAGCGCGTCTAAGACGTACCAGTATTGAGCAGCGGAGTTGCTGAATCCGACCGACATGTAGGGAGGCGAACTGCGAAGGGAAATTGCTTGCTTTTCCAGTGACACGACCTCTGCCAGTTTGCGGCACCAAGCCGTTGATGCTCAAGCCAGCCCAGAAGAGAGGATCTGTATCCGTCTGAGTATCGAGGTTCCTTAGCTCGCGTGCAAAGGAAACCGCTTACCGATGTTCGCAGAGGGTGCGGCGCCGGTTGTGAAGACGAGAGCACTATTAGCAGATAAGGATAATCCCTGACGAGTGTTGAAAAGGTCTTACTATGGACCGTGGAGACCCATCCTGTAAGCTGAATGAGAGGGATCAGAAGGTTGGGTCGCTGGCTTTGAGGAAGTATGTAACTTACACTCGGTTTGTGTATGGCCCGAGTTCTAAGATGCCAGTGTGAGAACGGTAAACAAAGCTTTCCTTGATGTACGAACCATGTCTAGCGGAGGACCTGAGTATGGTAACGAACGTGTGCCGACGGAGACCACTTACAATAGTAAAGCTCCTGTTGATCTCCTGGAATGGGTAGGACAGGTCAGCGGGCTCATTTATTAGTCAAATCTTCTCGACATACCTCCTTGGTTGTCGATATCTCGGAAGAAGGGTCCACCAGAGGCCGATTCGAAGCCTTGACCGTATACGACCTATGGTATACGCACTTCAACTAATGTCACTGCAGAAAGGTCGTAAACTCGGATAATTACCATATAAACTCCAATTCCAGAGCCGGTAACGCCCTTGACGGCATCGTCAATGAATTGGCGCGAGGAGTAGAACTTGGATCGCGTTTGTCCGCTGACAGTGAAAACATCGGAGCCTTCAATTGCGGTGCCTCCTTTGATGTTCGCGGGTGGAATACCATTCGGAACGGATGAGCTTCTCAGACGAGCAATGAAGCGCAGTTCGCCAACTGAAGGCTCGGCCGTTATGCTGGTGAGTACACAAGGAGGCTATTCACGAGTTTCCAAACGAAGTACTCCTTTCACTCACTAAGTCGACATGTGAATGGAAGGATCCTTATATTTGGCAACATAGTATCTGTAAGGTCGTCAGCGATCCTCTGTGTATAGATACATCCGGATACGAGCCATACTGGGTGACTGAACCGGCGGTACATGTGATCTTGATGTAGTTGTTCGAGTTTCCACCTCTCATCCAACTGCAAGATGCGCCAATGCCAGAGGCGATATGGCTGCGTTTGCTTCCATCCTGAGCTTCGATACCGTTGAACTTCATGGACGTGATGTCGCCGGAGGTACGCTCGACTAGGAAGCTCCTGAATTTCCATGTCGCGAGCTCGACACGACATGCTTACCTGTGAAGATGAGACCGCCTTCAGTATCCACTATGTAGGAATTGCCGGATTCCGTCAGTCCGAAACCCCACACCGCAGGTAGCAGCAGAATTGCATAAACGAGTAGAGACGCCAACATGGTGAGACCAATGACCGAGAAACCAAGCGGAATCGCCGTTCAAGGATATCACGGAAGTCCTTCTACTTATACCGTCTCGGAAAAAAAATCGAGTGCGTTCCCCTGGTGATCAACCACATCACCGAGAGAGCCATGTGCGTATCACTATTCCAAGTCGTCGTGCTGCCTGAAGTCCGGTGAAAATGTCGGATAATAGACCGCATCTAAAGACATTTGCAAGTGGAACTCAAGCCGAGAAACGAGTGCGGTGATATTGGGGATAAACAAGGTTTGTTTCCCCACACAAAAGGCGGACCGTCGACGGGTGCTGAGGACTCATGACACGGACCGTAACGATGAAGTCTTCAAAGTTGCTCTTGGCTGCCATAAGGCCGTCCTTGACCTGTGCGGAGAAATGGCAGTTAAGTACTGAGAAACTCACAAACAACGGAAGTTTTGTGGATGACCACAGAGCTCAGAACCTTGTTTTTCGCCTTGCCCATTCAAAAGAGGCTTCATCGTGGTTGTGGTCAAAGCTTCGTCGACCCTAACCCTAAAACAAGGTCTATTCATGATCGATCTCGGTCCCGGTGCCTGAGTCGTTCAGGTTCACCGTCTTCAATCTTCTCCTCAAGCCCAATACTTAAGAATACTCATCGGTGCTCCGTATATGCTTGGAATTGGTGAACGATGCACAAGCATGAAGGAGAGGTAAAGCACTCCTGGTCGGTGGTAAGTGACTAGCTTGGTTGCAATCTCACGACGTCACGACTATCCTGACTCGTCACTCGCCTGATTCGATAGAGCACGATTTTCCATCAGGAACAGAAAGCCTGAATTAGCCTGAATGTCGTCAGCAACTCCCGAGTCTCGAAAAGTCAAAACTGGATCACTCAGGACACTACACAGTGCAATGTGGTGGGTCGTTTCTCGGGGCCATGATTGGTCCTCGGTCATACGACCTCATACGACCGAGTGCGGTGATAGTGGCTTGATGCTTGATGTATTGATACTTTGTCGATCCCGTGGCGTCCAAGAACCTCCATGCAGAGCCTCCTTGTTGGTTTCTAGTTGGTCTCCAGACCTCCACTGGCTTCTTCACTTCCAGTAGCGCCACGCACTTCTCGGAGGACTAAGAGGCTCGCAGCAAACGAGACCTGGGTGGGACATGTTATCTCATCAGAAATATTCTCATACGATGCGGTCAACGCTTCTCGTTGATGGGAAAGGTGTCAGAGGACCAGATTCGTGTGGACACGCGCGGCTTAATATGTGAGGATCACGATATCTTGACATTGCCCCCTTCTCTCAGTAACCTCCATCTTCCCCATTTTCTGCCTTAGGCCTCCTTCTCCGCAACGTCTTTGAATTCCCTGGCTAGGGGGACGTCGGAGCTGGGAGGTCGAAATGCTCCCATACGCACTCAAGGTTGCCTGGTTCGCACTTTCGCTCTCCGGTATGTTTTCGATTATCCGGCCACAGGGGCTTTCTTAAATCTTTTCCCTCTTTGTAAATTGCTATAGGTCTGGTCGCCTGCTACACCACCCTTGGGTTGATTGCAAGATCTTCACGAAGCTATTGGGGCCCAGTGTTATACTGTATCGGGTGCACGATTGTTGAAGGAATCTTCTGCATTGGTGAGCTCACCGGGAACCATGTAAAAATTTCTTACTAACTTTTTACCAAGGCTTGAGATGGCAAATGAATCCTTTTCTCATGCCTTATGCCTTCTGCATAGGTCAGTGGTCGCGTTTCTGCCGTTTGTGCAACGCCTTAAATGTCCTTAGCCCAAACGGTCCTCATAAGCTTTGGGTTTTGTCTGGTGACGGGTGTCACTGTAGCTTTTGCGTTTGATGTAGTCGTCGAGTCAAAGGGGAGGAGTACGGATAGCGGGAGGTGCGTCGCGACTCTCCTAGACTTTAATCAACAGTTCTCATATACTCATGAATCTGGTAGGCATGCTTTTCCGTGGCGCCCCCTGTATATCATCCCAGTCATCGCATTTCCTGTCACCACGTCTATCGCTCTCATTCTGCTCGTACTAGTGCTCGATAATGCCGCTCAACCAAGTGATGGTCTTCATTGTGACGCCACCCATCCTGTATGGGTTCGGTTCCTAGGCTATGCAGGATCTCCGTTCATATTCTCTGTTGCGTTCTTCATCTTCTTTGTGGCGCTAAATTGCTGGCGTGGCGCAGGCACGAATACGACAGGCGACAGTCAAACTGGACTCACCGAATTACGCCCTCGAACCAAAGGCAGCAGATTGAGACAACGTGCATCTCTACGACCTCTTCAACCCCTGGCGCTACCCACACCTTCCCCTATCCCATCACCCCACCGCACTCCCGCCCGTGTACCCATCAGTCCTGGATTTGCCAGTCCCACTCTGGACGCGCGGCAATTTCACCTGCCCTTCTCCCCTTTGCCGCAACTCAATCCAGATGTTGACGACGATCACGACGAACCTCTTCAAACTCCTCGCAACGAAAATGCCACTGTTATCTCCATTCACTCACCTTCCGAGCCCCATTCTCATGCTCTTCATTCGACTAAATACCAGAATGATTTGAGCACGACATATTCGTCTACGCTGGGAGACCACATGGCCCCGAAACAACCCGATTACCATAACGACTACGAGGATTCCCTTGCAGATTCTGCCGTTTCGTTATCCTTTCCGCGCTTCGCTCCCCCGACCCCTGCTTCGCATGACATAGCTCTCCCGGACAATCAGAATGTAATCCATCAGAAACCCTCGAATGACTTCCTGAAATATCTCGACGAGTACAAGGAAAAGGAACGTCAAAGCGGCGACTCGCAGCTCGAGGAAGTCAGTCGTGACCTTCAGTGGACGCAGAGGAGTGACACGATCGAATGGGATGATCTGAGCTCGCTTAGATGGAACCGAGACGATGAAGACTATCATACGGTCAGCTCTTCCCTTGGGGTTAATCATTGGGCTTCCAGCTGGACCAGAGGTGCACTGGGAAAATTCGTGGGGAACCGTAACAGTGATGGCGATGGGCTCATGCAGGGAGAATCTCCCGATTCTCAGAGGAAGGTTACTGATGATGAAAGCGGAGAGTTACTACGTCACTGCAGAGGATGCTACCCCTAGAGGCTTCAACGGAACCGACGACGAACTATTTCGAAGGGAAACCTGCTCCAGCACCGTGAGGCAAAGAGGTGTGTCGTGGAGTCGCATGTTTGCTTCATGTTCTCAGTGCTTTTCTCTTCCCGCTTCCAGCTAGTCCGAGAGAGCGAAATTACCAGCAAAAACCCACTATCCAGCCATCTCCTACCATCGCGTCTGTAATTAAAGTCCAACTGTACGTCCCGAAGTGCCTTCGTCCTGCACGTAACTTACCTATTGTTAACTTACATTCACTAGCCCAATAACCCTCGTTCTCTTACTCGCCACTCTATCTACCTTGATCGATGCGATCAAGCAAGCGAACCGTCCCAATCTTTCACCATCACCTTTCGGAACTCACCACGTCGCTTTTCTCCTCGTTGCGTGGGGGCCTGTCTTTGCGCTCGGCTGGTCACCAGGCGTTCGCCAAGCACTGTTCTCTCGCAGTACACGCATGAATGCGGATGACAGTGGTGTGTAGACTCTCGATCTCTATTCTCAATTTCGTGTTCTTGTACCTCACCTCTATCTTGAATACTGAATACCCGAGCTGCGGCTGCGCTTTTGTTAAACCCTGTTGTAAATTATGCCACCCGTAGACGTTGAACAATCCCCGCTTTCGTCGTTCTTTCCTCTGTGTATATTGTAGCCATTGTAACCTTGCTCACTAATTCTAGTGCGACTGTGTTTCGCTCAGACCCATTCTTTTTGCGTCCCTCCAGCTTTTCTTGTCATCTAGATCTTCTTGTAGCTCTGTCTATTGTGTTTCTTTAAGTGATTCCTCGAACTATTTCGAACCCCACTTCTTCAGAGGCCATATACAATGTACAGTACAACGCGGCGTGTGGGAATTTATCGCCTTTCTGTCGCGATGATGATCCGTGATGCATGATGCATGATGCATGATGGACTATCGGCCCGGTTAAAGGGTTGATTCTCGCCGATGCACATCTTACTAAGTACGGGCTCTGGGGCGCGCACTTGAATTTACTCACCAGCAGGAGAAAAGCCGGGGAAAGAGAGGGAGTTGCTAGCTCTGAGGTATGGAAAAGTCACAATAAAGGTGCGTAGTCGTTCTTCTAATATATGCTGCACCGGCTGACTGAACATTGCGCACACTGAATACCCTCCGGCGTCCGTACCTCCCTATAAGTAATCGACGATCTATCCGCAGTATACCTGGTGCTGTTGCCGCAATGAATGCTTTGACAGTTCTGTTGGTGTATAAGGTTCAAGCTATTCATGTTATCTGCCTCATGGATCACTGCGCAAGACCTTCCATTCGGGCCCTTGCACTCGGCAGAAAGGTTCTAGAACGGCAGGCTGACTCATGCTGGAGCCCTGAGGGACATAAAAAGGGTAGTGATTGATGAGGTAGGCCCCCCAAGGAACGCCCTCCTTACTACCAGCTCTCATCAGCTCTTTTTTCTCAGAATCTCAACCAATATGTCGAACATGGCTCCACGCCCAACTGGCAGAGGATCTTCTCTACCGAGAGGTAGAGGCGGCCCTTTACGAGGTGGACGTGGGAACCAACCTGCATCCCTAAGAGGCGCGGTGCAGATTGGTTCACAACCAGGTATTTGCCAGTCTTGATGTTTCTTTTCCTTGGGTTCTTGCCCTCGAAATATACGTTTCTTATTGGAACATCTGTTATTTTTGTTTCGTTCGTGAAGGAAATATCGTTGCCACGGTCGGAGTGAGGCGTCCAGGCCATGGCTCTGCTGGGCGAAAGATCAAATTGTTGGTCAACGCCTGCCCCATCGGAATCCCTCAGTCCGTTATACATCACTACGATGGTGAACTGCTTCCGCATTCGCTGTTTGCGTGTTCATATGTTCTGACTCGTTACATGGTTCTCTTCCTTTTGCAGTGGGTAAGTGTACGGCTGTTGGTCTCAAATCGCGATGAGGGTCTGATTCTTTCTCTGGGACTCAGTTATCTCGCCTCCGAAAGACTATCCCCCCGCCATGGCCCTTCGGCTGATTGACCAGCTTCAACGTGTCCAGGCACCCGAAATCTTCAAGCCCGTCGGAGTGTACGACGGGAAGAAAAATCTTTACATGCCTCACGACCTCGACTTTGGGAAAGACAGCGCTGGAAAACCCTTGACGTCGAAAGCCGTGAGTTCCGCACCGCCCGTTCGTCTAATCAAAGTTGCTCATGACGATCACAGTTCGAGCTTGCGGTACCCAAGGACGACCCAGCCAAGCCCCCTAATGTATACTCCATCAAGCTCACCAAAGCAGCGACGGTGAACCCTGAGTGGGTTTTTACCGACACCTCGTGAACATGTTTTGTACTGATATCATGCTAGGGTTCTCCAACGTTTTGTCGATGGCAAGCAATCGGAAGACGAAGCCGTCTTGACTGTCTTGATGGTGTGTCCTTCCAGATGACTCTGTGATCGTATCTCACTTTGCGGATAATCTCCAGGTCATGAACATTGCTCTCGGTCAGGTCCCGAAGTCCAGATATCCCGCCAACTCGCGTTCATTCTTCCCTGGAGATGACAAGAAGGCTGTTGGTCACGGCCTCGAACTCTGGCGAGGTTACTTCCAGTCGGCTCGTCCCGTTATCGGCCGTGTAATCCTCAACTTCGACATCACTACTGGGCTGTTTTACAAGTCCGGCAACTTGATCAATGTCGCCCTCGATTTTTTCGGCGAGAGGAATCCGAGAATGCTTGCGGCGAGCGCGTTTCCTTCCAGGCACCGTCAACGTCTGGAATTGCTCGTCTCTGGCATGCGCGTCAAGGTGATGACTGCCGATGGGAAGAGGAAGCGTACGATTATGATCCAGAGCCTCTCGGCCGCTGGCGCCGACGGCATCACCTTTGACTGGAGAGACCACGGCCAAACCACTGTCGCGAATTACTTCAAAAGCCTCCAGAACAAAGCGCTCGACTATCCCGGGCTAGTCTGTGCTGTCGTGAGTATTCTGAACCTTGTGCCGAGAGAGATCCAGGTCACTGAGAGCAAACTTTGTTCCGGCAGACCGCAAGGGGAGAGACCTTCCCCCTCGAGAAGTGCGAGGTGGTTGACGGCCAGCTGGCCCGCAAACAGGCGCCAGAGGAGGTGGTTGCAGAGATGGTCAAGTTCTCGCAGAAGAGCCCCAATGCTCGCATGGACGCCGTCAAGAACGGGCTGAATGTATGTTACCAAGTCTTTTCCAAGCCCAAACATCCTCTGAACTACTTCTTCAGTATCTCGGCCACGTTGAGAGCGAGTACATCAAGAATTTCCAGATGACCCTCGAGCCCGAAAAACTTCCCATGAAGATTGATGGTAGGGTTATCCCGGCCCCGAAACTCTCGTATGGGGAGGGTGGGAAACAACAGAAAGTTGTGAGTCGCATCTATCGTTTCGAAACAGCTTTTCATCTGGTGCTGACGGCTTCATGAATATGAAAGGAACCGAGATTTGGCAGTTGGAATATGTGAGTCGTTATTGTTCCCGGAGTTGAGAAGCTACTCAACTGACTACCTTACTTTCTGCAGGATGGACATGAAGCTTGTCGACCCGAAACCCATCAAACGGTGGGGCTTGGTTGTATTTGAGGCCAAAGGGCGTTTCGGGGACAGCTTCACTCAGGTCATCGCAAGGGACATCGTCAACTGGTTTGGCTCTGTCGGTACGTTAAGTTGCTTCCTTCGAACCGAGACCGTTTGTAGAATCGTCATCTCGTCAGGTATGGCTGTCGGTCCCGTCACCCACACACACTGGGGGAATGGTCAGGATGTTCCCGGGGTGCGTTCTTCGCTGTATTGATACTGTGTAGTACCCGTTCATCTTCCAACCGCAACAGGGATTGAACTCCGCGCTGGATGAGTTCAAGAGGGAACTGATCCGAGCCAACCCCAAAGCCGATCCGAAGACAGTTCCTGACCCGGACCTCCTCGTCGTCGTCCTGCCGGACGTGAACAACAAAGCGATGTACGATCAAGTCAAGGTGTAAGTCTAAGTCCTCTTTGTTTTCTATCTCAAGCTTATGTCTTTCAAGATTTGGTGATGTTGAGGTAGGACATATCAACGTGTATGGCGCCTGCGTCCTGAATTCTTCCCCCGTTCTATAGAAAGGTATACCTACTCAATGCCTCAAGGCATCCAAGTGCAAGCGGGCGAAACCTGACTACTGGGTGAATACTGCACTCAAGTCCGTCATTTACTTCTCCTGCGCCGCTTTGTTTACTTACAATTCCATAGGGTTAACCTCAAACTCGGGGGGATTGATGTCAAACCTGACGTGGCGTCAGCAGCAGCAGGTGGCCTGTGTGATCCTAGGACCCCCACCATCGTTTTGGGTAAGTACTCAAGCCCTGCATTGTACAAGCTCAGATCACTCAATGTCCTCGTTCTCTTACCTCTGCAGGTGCCGACGTCTACCACCCTCCTCCTCGCTCAGACGCGCCGTCATACGCGGCAGTTGTGGCAAATGTCGATTCGGATGTATCCCGGTACACTGCTGATACGCGTATGCAACAGTCAAGAGTCGAAATCATTGAGGATTTAGGGGTTATGGTTGAGGTTTGCACAACATCCACGCTCACCCTGTCTCTGTTGTACTGAGAATGTCTCGTACTCTAGAAAATGCTCAACAACTACATTGGCTACCGTACCCAGATGGAGAAGAAGCCACGTACAGCTGCTACTCCGACAAGACTAATCTTCTTCCGCGGTAAGATTTCCTTATCCGAGACCTTTCCTCTGGTTATTCACTGTGCATTTCTTAGATGGTGTTTCCGCCGGACAGTATCAGCAGGTCAAAGACAGAGGTACGAATTGCTTTGTTCCAAAGCATCACCAGATAGTAATTAACGTTATAACAGAGCTTCAGATGATCAAGGACGCGTGTAAGGCGCTCGGTATCAACCCCAAGATAACTTTCATTGTTGTCGCCAAGCGGCATCATTTCAGGTAAGGATGATTTCATTTCCCTCGAGATGTCTCCGTTGTTCGTCACACCAACACAATCCTTAATCCTCTGTAGGTTCTCTCCCGAAGCAAATGGCCCGAAGAACAATGTCGACCGCAGTGGCAACAGTGTCGCGGGTACCGTGGTTGACACCGACATTGTTCACCCAGTTGAGTTTGATTTCTACCTTCAGGCACATGGTGGCCTGTTGGGGACCAGCAGATCTGCGCATTATCACGTACGTTGTGGCTCAACTTACTGTGTTTTCTGTTGGTTTGACATATCCTTGCACAGGTTTTATACGATGTGGGTACCTGTTTAGTCTCTAAGTCATTTTATACCCCTAACTGGGAGCTTCGGTTATGCTTCCTCACGCAGGATAACAATTTCAGGTACGCCATTTGTCTCATACCCAAACTTGAGGCCGAGTCCTGATTTACCTATTTTTTTGTTGTCGTTTGATTTTCTGCAGTGCCAACGGCCTTCAATCACTGTGCTACACCCTCTGTCACCTCTTCGCTCGCAGCACCAAGTCCATCACAGTCCCAGCTCCGGTTGCATGTGAGCACTTGAGTCTCCAGTGTCACTTCATAATCACTCTGCTGACTATTGTTAGATGCTGATATTGCCTGCACCCGAGCCCGAGCCTCCCACCAGGGTGGAGAGTTCAAGCCTGTCCATCCCCGCCAATCTTTCCGGACCTACTTCGCTGTGGGTTCCTCTTTTCTGCTTTGTCATTGGGTTTGTGACTGAGCAGCAACCGTAGTGATTGACTGGACATGCCACGATGTGCCGCCCAGTTTGCTCCGCCTCTTTCAACATTGTTTTTACCCGCACCACCGCTGTAGCCCCCCGGAATAACTTTGTCCTCATCTCCCAGACTCGCACCACCCCTGCGAGGCCTGCTATACTTACACACATATATCACAACCTGCTCTCACTGTCATATGCTTTGCAACTTGCTTTCGAGATGTAACGATTCTGTACGATAGTCTGTCGATGATAAATATATTGAGAAAATCCCGGTACATCTGGAATGAAGCTTGAAGACCAGTGCTGCAATCAAGATGCTAATTGCGGTGGGCGGGCCCTATGATTGTCTCCGACATACTAAGGCATACCCAAAACATGTCGACAAGTTAGATTAGTCCCCCTGATATGTATGTAGCTCTAAGTTAACCAAAAAAAGTATACAAGAAAACAAGAGCCATCAGCGGCTGGTAGCGAATTACTTCTATCATGGTCGACAAAGAACAAAGAACACGAAATAAAACTGGAACAACAAATAAACAAAAAAGAACGATTAGAACTTTCTTCCCGTGTACAGTAGTAGATTGCAGTAATTTCCTGTAGGATAATGACATAGTACAACGTGCGCGTGAAACATTCTTAGTAGCGAGTGTGGGTACGGGTTCTTCCGTCTTACGAATGCCACCCACCAGGCAGCCCACCTCGAGGCCTCGCCTGACCCCGTCCCGCGGTCAACACGATTGGCGGTACATCCCCGGCATCCCCAGCTTGTTGCTCGTCCAATTTGAGATGTCGTCTCAGACTCCTGATAGAATTCTGTCGAGGGGGAAGAGACGGAACCGGCACCTCCAACGTCGGTGTAATCACAGACTCTGCTCCACCACCACCAACAACCGGAGGTGAAAGCAGAGACGCAGAAGCGGAAGCATCCGAATCCAATCCCCAGCCAGAGAAATAGCGCTCCTTTGGATCGTCTTCTTCGTTGACGCTTTCCGAGTCCGACGAGGTATTGGCCATCAAGATGGGTACGGGTTCCTGAGCAGTCGAGGTGTTACCGCCAAGGCCCCACCGACGACTACGACCCGAAACTCCCTGGCGTGGCACGCTTTGACTTCGGCAATAAACACGAGTTTTCTTCGCTTGTGTACGACCTCTAGAGTGGTCACTCGTCTCGGGGGGTGCAGGAGACGAAAGTCGAGTGACAAGGTATGGTAACGTAGTAGAGGGTGACGCCGAACCTGGTCTTGACGGAGTCGGGACGGCAAGATTCGTCGAATCCACCATTGGTTTCGGCGTTGGATGGCGTACACCAAGGTAGCTCTTCCTTCGCCTAATTCCGGCTGGATGCGACCCTTCGTCCTCCTCTTGTACCTTGACCTGCATCATGCTCTTCGTCTGTCGAAGTCTCCACCATCTCGCACCAGGAGTCTCGACATCATCAACATGAATTCGGGGCCTACCGTTATCAGCGCGCGAACGTGATTGCGACCGAGAACGTATGAGGTCGAAGTAACCACCAACCTCCTCATCCGGCTCCGACCCATCGTCCTGTTCGGGAGACAGAACAACGCTCCTGCCCATGCCAGAACTGGTCGGCGGGGAAGTCGCAGTGGTAGACTGGGAGGCGAAACCCGAAGAGCCAGACGAGTGAGAATTGACGGAACTAGAGGATGTGAAGCTGGCCCATAAGCTCAACCCCTTCAACGGGCCACTTGGAGTAGACCTGGGTCTAGCCGGTCTAGGTTTAGGTGTCTCCTCCGTCTCCCCCTCCCTCGTCACTGGCCTGTCTATAGACTCCACGGAATCGTTCAGTGGTGTCGCCGGATTTGACGGTCCCTCAAGTATCCTCTGCATGCTGGCCATGTGCTTCAAATAGGCATGTGCTTTAGAGGGCGTTGGATGTGCCATTTGTTCGCGAGAAGTCGGAAGAGGTTCGGTACGGGTAGATTGTAGACGAGGAGCGGGGTCGGCATATGGATCTCTAGATCCTGGTGTGGAATATGTTTGGCCTATTCGAGGCGGATGGGCGGAAGGTGTACTGGGTCGTGATTGTGCACGAGAGTTGGGGCGAGTCGAGTGGTAACGTGACGGAGTTCCTGGGCGAGAAGGCGAAAGCGGTGGCGGATTGTTCTGGTCGCGGTATTGGGAAGGTAAAGGGGGTACCGGAGGCGGCAACATATCGGAGTGTTGACGTTGTAAGCCGCTCGAGCTGCCTGATCTACTCAGAGAATGTGGAGCTGGCAAGTTATTGCTCGGCGTCGCTCCTCCATTCTGCCGCTGTCTGTGCTGCATATGAGCTGAACGAAGATATTTGGGCTGTGTCGCTGTCGCCGTCGACGCTATGGACGTGTAGGATGCATTATTCTGTAGGTAGACGAGATTACTCCGAGAATGATTGGAGGGGCTTGGTGAGTGCATGTGAATGTCACCGTGGCGTTGTTGGGGTGTACCTGGCGACGCCATATTGGGGGAAGGGGGCGCGAGCGACCGTGACGATGAGCTCGCCGAGAGCGACGGTGACAGAGGTGTTGTCGTCGACTGCGGCTGAGCTACACTGCTAGAATTGAAGTTGCCGCCGCTATTGGACCCACGCTCGTTGTGCTCTCCATGCTGATCACTGTGGCCAGATGCCAGAAAGCCTGCCAAAAATCCAACAACACTCCGCAATTTCGTCGTATCTGCCCTTTCGCCTCCCCTACCAGTCCATTTATTCTCGTTTTTCCCAGCGCTTTCCGTCTTACTCGAGACCCGCTCTCTCTCCGGCGTGAAGATCCGAGTTTCTTTATATCCCGCCTCTCTCAGAAGCTCTTCAAAGCCTTCATATCGATGTTGATGGGGATTGTCAGGGTGAGAAGAATGTGCGCTGAGCTCTGCTGGATATTTCGATGACCTCAAAGCTTGTGAAGTTCTTGGTGTCCTTGGTCGTGGCGTATATGGCCGTCCAGGTTGCTGCGTCTGGAAAAAATTCATTTAGAGTGTCAAAAAAATGTGGACTTGTGGATCATGCCAGAAAAAGAAGCAAACACCACTCACGAATTCCGTCGTTGTCAACATCGGCGATATGGCGTTGTCACTGTCAGCGAAGCTGCTGGTATTCGTATAGGTGTCCACTTTCATCTTCTTCTAGTCAAGTATGTCCTCCAAGCAAACTGGTCGATCATCCGTGCGCTGTTGCTGTCCTTGTCGTCGTCGTCGTTGGGCGTTATGGAAGAAACGGCTGGCTCTTTGCTTGTCCCAAACAATTTGGCTTTTGGTTTACTCGTTGATGAATGATTCACTCCTCGTTCCGAGATCAGTTTCGCCCTTTTTGGCGACCCGTGGTCAGTCCGCTACTGCAGTGCTGATGGAGACTGACGGTCGTTGTTCGCCTGGAGCTACTCGCCCGAGAGAGTGGGAGGAAAAGTTGGTGGCGAGCACGTGATGCTACATTTCGCGCGTCTGTTTATCGTTATTGACGCGCCTCAGATTCGTCATTGGCCAGTGGCCCCAAGACTTGGGGCCGACTCTGAAAGGACCTAAAGTCTGTCAGTAGAAGATGGACACAAGTATACTCAGTATTCAAGGAAGTAGTGGAGAGTTAAAATTAGGTGCCCGGCGGGAGAAATGAGAATTGCCGGCGGCGGAACAGTTGTCGGCGCTTCCTCACCGAAGCCTACCACGACTTCACCATCATGTACTTACATTGACTAGGAATCGGGGGTGGTCCCAGGGAGATGGCTGCTGGTACTGCTTCACACTCTTCGGAGGGTTGATGTGAGACCAATTGAGTGTAGTTATCAGAGGTTATCTGTATCTGCATATCGACGTATCTTCACTGCAACGAGTGAAGACGTGTCTTTGCTGACGATACGAAAAAAGCTAAGGGAAGCCGGATAAACCAGTATTGCCGAACAGCCGAAATGGCGCAACTTTCCTATTACCAGTCCGCTGATACCTCTCGCCTCTTCAGACACGTATCGGGCAGAGGAACGATTTCAATGGCATATGCCATGAGCCTAGAGTCATGGTATGCATGATGCATAAGCATTCCCCGTTAGATTGAGCATTTAGCATTCCCTTGAGTCAGGTTCAACTCCAACTCTCGTGGCGAGCTATCGCGTAATCTCTGCTTTCGGGGGATGGCGACAGAATTTTCAAGTATAAAAGGTTCAACAAAATCTCTCGAGGTTCATCCAATCGAGTATAACTTCTTTCCTCATCAGTCAGAGCCTCGACACCACAAACCAGCAACATGGCAGCACTCACCATTGACACTATCCCAGCAAAGCTAGACTACTTTAATCCACCTACTGATGGTAGCAAACCTTACAGCTACGTCGCCCAACCTCCGGAGGGCGTGCCACAATCCAATTACACGTCCAAGGAGCATATCGTCCAGATCGAAAACATCCGTGGAAAGGAAGATAGTGTTTCCTTGGATCAAAACGGTTTCTATTTCGGAAAGCATCCCGCCGGCCATACATCTTTCAAGAACGACGAGGAGATCAAGAAGGAATACTACCCAGAGAGCATTGAGCTGATCAAGCAACTCACCGGGGCGACCAAAGTTGTCTTATTTGACCACAGTGAGTACCTTCAAGTTTGATCCGTAGGGCAAGTGTCTGACTGTACAACGTCACCCTTTTTTTTGTCCAGCCGTTCGCCGTCGCGAGGCAGGGGATACTCCTCCACTGGAGACTAATAACAAGCGTGGCCCTGTGCCTCGAGTTCACGTCGACCAGACGCCCGAGGCGGCGCGCAGCCGTGTTCATCAGAACCTCCTAGCAGAAGAGGCCAAAGAACGCTTGAAGCACCGCTTCCAGATCATAAACCTGTGGCGTCCCATTTCGCACCCAGCGTTGGACTGGCCATTAGCCGTATGCGACTTCCGGAGCGTCAACTGGGAGAAGGACCTCTTCCCAGCGGATGTGAAGTTCCCGGACAGAGACGGACAAACCTTCGTCGTGAAATACAACCCCGAACACAAGTGGAAATACGTGCGGGGATTGACGCCAGAGGAAATCATTCTGATCAAGTGGTGAGTCCCTAGTTAGCTTTGTGTGAAAGCCGACTCAATGCCTCAACAACACCCTCTTTCAGTCATGATTCCATCGAAGATGGTAGTGTCGCGGTGCTCACGCCACATACCGCTTTCGAGGACCCCACTACGCCGGCTGGCACGCCTCCGCGTGAATCGATCGAACTCCGGGCTCTGGTGTTCTATGATGATTGATTCTGGAGCGCGACACATTTATGATGCTGGTGGTATGGGTTGGGTTACTTGATGGCCATCCCGTCGTTAGAGGCTTGTCTAGTCTAGAAAGTTCGCTAAAGATATTTTTTGTTCACCTTCATGAATTGAGAAACGATCACTCACTCTCGAAGCCGGGCCGGAATGCGTCCCTAATAATCACTGTATTCTGCTATGAGATAGTGAAGAGCCCAGCTCAGCTGAGGCCTGACCGTGGGTACAAGAAGGATGTGATTGAGGTCAATTCAATGTTACGGAGAGGTTGGCGAGCGCACACTGTAAAATTAGGGCTGTCAGAACTCTACGGAGAGGGACCAGATACTTATCTCAATGCTCCAGAGTCTAGGACCCTTCCCGGTCTCAAGGAACGCGCTACAATACGACCAGGCAACCCGCAACCATCTTTTTGCGTAGGAGCTGGGTCCCCTTTTCAATAGATCCTGCTCAAATCTCCCGTTGAAGGTTAACACCGTTTGCAACGCAGCCGTTCAGTCTCCCGCAAATTCCCAGGCCGAAGGAGTTCTTTATCACGGATATTGTCAAGGTACTGAGATGAGCAGTATGAGGAAGATTTGGTGAGTCTGGAGTTCAGAATGTGGCAGATGGAAGACGGTCCTCTATAACCTTCAAGTATCCGCTGTTTCTTATCTGTCATGGCATATGCTGATCGGAAGATTGCGCTCCAGCGGGCCGCTCTCTGGGGGTCTACCAATGAAATAGGTGAGAGAAGTAGATCTTGAACCACTCTCGTTCCCGTCTCTGAGTGTGGTTCGGGTGAGACGGAGTCACATACCACCCTTCGTTTGACAGATTCAGGGCTCAAAACCTATCACAAAGATCTGTTCGATTGAAAGGACTGTTTAAGTCTAGATCCAGAAACAGACGCGAGCTTTTAGGTAGAACGCGGGTTTCGGGAGAAGAGGAGACTTACAATTCGGTGCTTCGCAAAAATATCTGCTCGGCCCGCAGCCACACTGGCAAAACTAGCAGAAACGACCTCTCTCTCTATTGAATCGCTGGAAGAGATATAAAAATGTGACTTTTCTTCAGAAACCAACCTCATACCGTTTTCCAAACGACCTTCAATCCTCACACCACACGCCTCTACATCATGCCATCCCAATCACAACTGACATTGTGGAAAATTCTTGACCCTCTTCCCGAGCCGCTCGTGAAACCTACAGCCGATTCCCCGCACGTCCTGGTTATAGGAGGGGGTGTGATTGGCCTCACCACATCCTGGGCTCTCCTCGACCGCGGTTTCCGCGTCTCGATCATCGCCAAAGAGTGGGCCTCCTTCGGCAAAGAGCAACGTCTCACCTCCCAGATCGCCGGTGCACTCTGGGAATACCCACCAGCCGTCTGCGGACAACACACAGACAAAATATCCTTACAGCATAGCAAGAAATGGTGTATGGAGTCCTGCCGCATCTGGAACGCCATCTCTTCCGATCCAGAGCTCTCGAGGGCGACCGGTGTCAGAATGAAGCCGAGTGCGTTCTAATTTCCTTACGCAGTTGGCGAGAGCGAGTTCCAGCGGGAGAAGATGACAGAGATGGCCAGTATTGGCATTGTCGGCTTTAACCATGGCGAGAAGGACCTCATCGGTGAGCGAGGGATTGACCCTGAACATGGCGGGGTCGACGCATACGAGATCATGGCCCCGATCATTGACACCGATCAGGCTATGGGCTAGTTGATGGACCTCGTCAGAGCCAAGGGCGCGACCATGCACACCGAAACAATTCACGGTGATCTTCTGCACCAGGAAGATCAACTCCTAAAGCGATTCCATGCCGACGTGATCGTCAACTGCACGGGCATTGCCGGCGCGGAAGTGGCAGCGGACAACTCTTGTTATCCCATTCGGGGTGGCCTTATTCGTGTAATCAACGACGGAAAGATTTCCCAAAGGTCGAGGCTGCTATGACCATCCCTGCAGATGTCTCTCAGCAGGACGAAATAGTATTCATCGTTCCGAGGAACGGCAACATCTTGCTAATGGGTGGTGAGTAGAACTGTCTTGGATGATGGGATCTCTTTGTTCTAACGTACCAAGCAGGATTCACGGAGCCTCATAACTGGGATCTCGACCTGACCCTCGATTCACCCGTCATGCAGCGCATGAAAGCCCGTTGTGAAGCTTTCCTCATGGCCCTTAAGAATGCCCGAGTCGATCCAGACTGTCCCGTTGCACAGGGCCTTCGCCCCTTCCGAGGTACCAACATTCGAGTCGAGAGAGAGCTGAGGACTCTCACATCTGGGTCGAAGCCGAGTCGAATCGTACACTCGTATGGACGCGGAGGTGCTGGATGAAGTTTATCCTTTGGATGCGCTGGAGATGTTCTAAGGCTTGTAGGGGAGGCCTTGTTAGATCTGACGCCGAAGGGTACAACCTCAACCACGAGCACTAGGTGCTGAACAGAGCTACGGAACAATAGCTTTGGGTGTACGAGTTGATAGTAAAGTGGAAGCTAGAAAGTTCAATCCCAGATTGTTCTTAGCTTTCTTGAACACCCTGGAATTTTTGTCTCAGTGCCTATTTGAATGATTATTCTGTCGTCATTCGCTAGGTCTTGCTCAACGGAGATTATCAAGTGTATAAGTATTGCGGTCGGGTCTGGTTATCGTTGAGAAATTCCCTCCGTTAGAATGCTCAAGAGGCTGGAGTGATAAAAGAGCCGCAATAGCATGGTGTTTGAGCCAAAATAGCCTTGCTGAAGGACTGTCATCCGGGGAAGCTCGACTCGAGATGGATGTGAGAAAGAGAGAAACAATGAAACAATTCTGATTGGCTGACTACGCTAGAAGGTGTATTGGGACGCGGCCGGCAAATAAGACGGAGTAATCGGGCCGGGCGTTGAACGGTTATCACATGCAAAATCGTCACCTGTTGACACCCCACTATGCTATGCCCCAACAATCCATATCGACGACCACGACCACGACCACGAAGTACCTTGGACCACGGAATCTACGACCGCGAGAGGCTCTGCGTCTGTCGTTGACGATACGTTCCACAGTGACGAGCATCCCCACTCTTCTGACAAGTAGGCACAGCTACTCAATTCTCTGTTACAGAGAACTTTGGAAGGCAATATTCGGCTCCTCTCAAGGAAGCTTTCGCAATGGCAATCTTCTCAAAATTTCTCCGCTTCACCTCTCCTAGCCATGGACGACTTCGACAACCTCGATCGTTACAGGCAACCATCTCGCTCATCGCCTTCGTGGTCGTTCTGTTACTTCGAACAAGGGTGGTCGGTCTGCCGCTTGAAGCCTTAGAAGGGACAAGGAACCTATTAAAGTCTCTAGTCACCATCTTCACCAACTCCAATTCTCCGAATGGCTACAACTTTATGAAGAAACAGCTATCACCAGTTGAACTTTCGATGGTCCTTCAGCAGCTCTACGTGGTTTCGGATGATG
>JANHQD010002145.1:68120-84687 GCA_024721195.1 Marasmius sp. AFHP31
ATACTCCGTGGAAGAGCCAGATCAGGACGATGGTACTGAGGAAGCTTTTATAATCCCGGATGAAGATTACCACGACATTTTGGACGATTTTGTGCCATATCAATCATAATATATTGTTGTATGCAATAATGAATGAGCTAAGGCCTCACAAAGCTCGGAATGCTCTTATTCGTCTATGATGAGTCACATAGGCCGCTGTGAAATAGTGAGACGGCCTAAGTGGTAGTACGAATATAGGATGTAAATCGCGGCTAGCTATCATTTCCCGGAGAGCGTTCCCGATTGGAACGTATCGAAACGGTATGGTCCTAGTCGCCCGTAGGACGTAGCATTCTGGCTAGCTATGTCGACTACGGAACCCTGCCGTTCCGAAATGGGACCAAGTGCAGGTCTTCTTATTTCTTATTTCGGGCCGGGCGTTGAAAGGTTATCACATGCAAAATCGTCACCTGTTGACCAGTACCCCACTATGCTATGCCCCAACAATCCATATCGACGACCACGACCACGACAACGAAGTACCTTGGACCACGGAATCTACGACCGTGAGAGGCTCTGCGTCTGTCATTGACGATACGTTCCACAGTGACGAGCATCCCTACTCTTCTGACAAGTAGGCACAGCTACTCAATTCTCTGTTACAGAGAACTTTGGAAGGCAATATTCGGCTCCTCTCAAGGAAGCTTTCGCAATGGCAATCTTCTCAAAATTCCTCCGCTTCACCTCTCCTTCTCATGGACGACTTCGACAACCTCGATCGTTACAGGCAATCATCTCGCTCATCGCCTTCGTTGTCGTTCTGTTACTTCGAACAAGGGTGGTCGGTCTGCCGCTTGAAGCCTTAGAAGGGACAAGGAACCTATTAAAGTCTCTAGTCACCATCTTCACCAATTCTAATTCTCCGAATGGCTACAACTTTATGAAGAAACAGCTATCACCAGTTGAACTTTCGATGGTCCTTCAGCAGCTCTACGTGGTTTCGGATGATGAGGAGAGTGGAAAGGTGAAAGAGAAAGGTGACGGACAAGGGAAATCTCGGGTTACAGAACCTCGAAAGACACTATTAGTGCCCTACCAGAACCGGTTGCACCACGTTCCAATACGGCGGACATCTCAGGAGCTTATCGACAAGATGGAGAAGCACTTTGCAAGTATTCCAGAGAGCTCTACATACTCATCTGCGGCAGCAAGTACAGATCCGAGTTCTGCGAAAGCGAAAAAGTCCAAAGCACTTTTCGACCCAGCCTTCACCCATACTCTCTACACTCTCCTTCGAATCGCTTTCCCATCGACCCTCAAACGACCTATAACAACAGAGCATCTCCTTTTGTTAACACACACGGGCTTCCTCATCCTACGGACATACCTTTCCGTGTTAGTCGCGAGGTTAGATGGTAGAATCGTCCGAGACTTGGTCAGTGCGAATGGCTGGGGCTTCTTACAGGGCTTGGGATTATGGTTTGCGCTAGCTGTGCCGTCCACGATAACGAACGTGATGATTAAACACCTCCAATCTGTGCTGGGAGTACGGATTAGAGGGCGGGTTGGCGGGTTCTTACAGGACCTCTACCTGGCGCGTGGTGGCTCTGGTTCATCGAACACGAAAGGGATGCGTTTCTATACCGTCCAAGGTCGATTAGAAGGTGTGGATCAGTATCTCACGGCAGATGTTGAGGCGTGGGCGGAAGGCGTCAGTGGGCTATACGGAAATCTGATGAAACCGACGTTGGACATGGTGCTCTTCACTTCGCAGCTTGCTAAGTCTCTGGGAGCGAGAGGAACCGTTCTGTTGTTCGGGACATATTGGTGTACTGTGAGTTCTATGCTTTCGTGAGTTGTCAACCTTTCACTCACCCATCTTAGATCCGTATTCTCCGCGCCGTCACGCCGGCCTTTGGAAAGCTGGCCTCTGTTGAGGCACGGCTCGAGGGAGAGTACAGGGCTGGGATGGGTAGGCTTGGTAGGGAAAGCGAAGAGGTTGCGTGAGTCATCATCAGCGTCCTCGTCACACAACCGCTCATCTCAGCCTTCAGATTCTACGACGGTGGTGCGCGCGAGAAAGACATCCTCACGAAGGCCTACTTGCGGTTGATCAAACATGTCAACAACATTTACAAGGTAAGCCTAAACACCCGATGTGCAATTCTCGCATTGACGCTGATGCTGAACTACAGATCCGAATCGCGTACGAATGGACAGAAGACTACGTCATCAAGTACCTCTGGTCAGCGGCTGGATACGGTCTTATCGCTGTTCCTCTTCTGTTCACGAGGGCTACAGGACCATCGAGTGAGCTCGAACCAGTGCTAGGTCTCTTCCCATCCACTAACTTCGTCATAGCTGGGCCGAAGCCGAAAATTCAGGCGGCCATTGCCTCCCGTACAGAGTCCTACATCTCGAATCGTCGCCTCTTGCTTTCCCTCGCAGATGCTGGAGGGAGGCTAATGTATGCCTACAAAGACATACTCGAATTAGCAGGCGTCACAGAACGATTAGGTATCTTCGGAAAGGAACTTTACCTATCCGGGCAAGCACCGGACAGACCCCAACTAGAGGGTGAAGACGACGGAGACTGCATCATACTCCAGAATGTGGATATTGGGATCCCTGGTAGCGACACCGTACTTGTGAAGGACCTGTCGTTGAGGTTGAAGCCTGGAGACCATTTGATGATTACGGGAAGCAACGGTGTTGGGAAGACAGCTATCGCACGTGTCCTGGGTGGACTCTGGGATCCTCTTGACGCGCAGATCGAGGGAGATGAAGCTGCCGACGTGTCCGAGGCTAAAATCGTACGCGGAGTTGTCAAGGTTCCAGGAAGCGATCGGATGGTCTTCGTTCCACAAAGAGCGTACCATCCGCAAGGGACCTTGTTGGATCAGATCATATACCCAGATACCTACGTGGAATTCACGGAACGAGGGATACCTCTGGAGCCTCACCCTCCGAGCACGGTGTCGCCGGTTGCTCCGATGCTTTCGTCCTCGAACCCGATCTTGACCGAATCCCCCGTAAGCACTACCGCGCCTTCGACTTCAATACGCGATATTCTCGAATCCGTGTATCTGGGATACCTCCCTGAACGTGAAGGTGGATGGACGAGTGCGAGGAAGGAATGGAGGGATGTCTTGAGTGGTGGTGAGAAACAGCGGGTTGGAGTCGGAAGGATGGTTTACTCGCTGTTGAAGAATGGCTATAAGGAAGGACAAAAGCATCGGGGATGGGCTGTTCTCGACGAGTGTACCTCTGCGGTATCGAGCGATGTCGAGGGTAGGATGTATGAGTACGCCAAGTCGTTAGGGATCACTTTGATCACGGTTTCTTTGAGGTTAGTGGGCCTGGGTTCCTCTTGGACGTCTACTTGAAACTCGGATTGTTGATCTTGACTTCTATAGACCCTCGCTCATGAAGCATCACAAACTCTTGCTCACCCTGAATGGTCCTGGCGGTGCAGAGGACGAGAGCGGAGGTGTGTATTGACAGGCTCCGGTGTCTTTTGGTAGACTAACCATGCTTGAACAGGCTATACTACGCCCAACGGCCAGGAAGGCGCAGACGGCATACCAGGTCCTGGAGGATGGACTTTCACACGCCTTGACTCGTCTACTTACCAAGATACCCAGAAGAGAGAGGAGGAGGAGCTCGAGGAGCGTCTGAGGGAGGTGGAAGGATGGGAAAAGCGGGTGAAAGAACTGGACGCATTGCTGAGAGCGGAGGAAGGGTGAGAAGTTTTTCCTCCATCTTTGGTCTGATAAACGGATATGTAGGCATACTAAATATACGTGTACTTGATACTATGTAATCATAATGCTCTCGGAAGTTCTATGAGAACTCCTGGGGCCGCTCACCGTCCATGTCGTCACTCACGGTGTGGGGGCGATGCAGCCGTCAGATCTGTGTTTTGCTGGGCGCAACCTAGCTCGCCGCAACTTTGTGCGCAGTCTCGAAAGTCCACAGTCGACGTGTGTAAGTACGAATACCTGCTTTCGATTTAGCAGCCAAACTGTTCTGATGTGATCTGCCAATCATGCACAGGACGAGAAGCTCTAGTTTTCTGATATCCGAGTTACTAAGTAGCGCAACTTCCCCAAGCCCACTCACTTTCCCGGAAAGTTATATCTACCCACTTTCCTTTCGCTTTCTCGCACCCTTTGTTTTGGGCGCTAATGTTTCCTGGCGGGAAAAATGCTGGATGTGAATGGTACAAAGACCTTTCTCAGATTCAAAGGACAGTGAGTAGGCATCAATTCCCGGGAGCGGGCCTTTGCACCATCGCACCCAGGCTCGCTTTATACACTGCCATCATACTGTAACTGATCATCAATCATCAGCCGCCCAATACGTTGCCACACTTCTCGAAACTGGTACATATGCAGCTTCTGTGCGCGTAGTTCAACGCGCAGCTTTCCCCACTACATCGATGTTGTCCTCACGAGAGAAATCCCCGAGCTCGTTACTCCGGAACTACAGAATATCCCTCGTCCTCCTGCCCGCTCTTGAGATCTTGGTGAGCCGCTGGTCCGGTTCAACCCCTGTGTGCGAGTTTCTTATTTCAACTTCTCTGGACGTTTAGATCCCTGTTTTCCTCTATGGTGATCTGTTTTGCTGCAAGACGAGGAGTCGCTCGATCGTTGACTTTGACCTGTACAGGTGTATACGCCGTGCTATATGGGATCTGTATGATGATACTCAGAAGAAAGAGAACGCGATATCATCTCCGGTATATGATTGCAATGTCAACCCTCTTCACTCTCGCAACAGTGGGGATCATCCTCACAACTGTCAGCGTTATCGAATATGGAAATAGGAACCTTGAAAATGTCATGATACTCGAGGAAGTCGATTTCCTCACGGGATCATTCACAATAACAATGTATGTATCTCCTTCAAGTTTGAAACCTCATCGACATCTCTTGTAGTGAGCGCGCCTAATCATAAATGTGCTTTCCAGGCGAGTATTTTTCTGCACCTATGTGCTATCAAAGTAAGTTGAAGCGTTCAAAGCGACGCTTGAATCAACCAGTTCCGGTGATCTGACCAGTTGTCCAACCAGTTTTGTGGCGCATGTTATTATGGTATCTCACATTTCCCACCGTCCTCAAAGCCATGGCTCGACTCACCGTGCATACAGATATCACGTTGCTTCGTCGTCTGGGGTCAACGTTGGCGAATAATAATCATCCCAGCAATCTTGAGCGTTGCTTGCAATGGTATGAGCTCCCTTTCTGACATCTACAAAACCGTCCAATCTGACAAGATGCATATGTCATAGCTGCTGGCCTGGTCACCGCTGCCACTGCCGAGCAATTCCGACCAACAGGGAGCTACTCTATGTTCTCGCTGAGAGCAACAGGAGGCACCCCGTTACTCGTAGCATTCATTGCAGTCGATCTTTTCATTAACGTCCTTCTGACTTTGATGCTTGGTGGGTTCTGACCTTGTTGAATATCGATTTCATTGCCCATCCAACCTTACTATCTGTACAGCCGGGAGGATCTTTGTCATAACGCGGACCACCAGGGAAATACTTGGCGGCAAGGTCCAGACGATGTACCACTCCCTCGTCGTCATCATGTCAGTTCTATCCTGCTCTTACCCCCTCTCGAAATATGATCACCGGCCTCACGCCTTTCTCTTTATTTCGGCGAAGCATCGAATCCGGGATGTTGTACCCCATCACCCTGATACTACTACCTGCTCTTGCGAGTACTGCAGGAATGAATATCGTGGCCTTCTCCCTGGTGCAAATCGTGGTAAGCAGTCAGTTTCGTGGCAAAGGGGGTCGTAATTCTCACCGTAATAAACCGACAGGGAATCACCCCGACACTTGTGATAGTTCGCGTGGGTCTTGGTAACCACGTCGAGGACGTACAGAGCTATCTCGAAACGATGCGGGCCGCATCGAATTCGAATGAGACAACACCCGGGTCTACAGCCGTGCGGGAAGATCGCATTCTTCCATATCAGGTCTTCCGCGCCGTGACAAACAGAGAACCGTAGAAGGGACCATGTTTGATTTTTTTTGCATTCATGACGATAATCCATCGAAGAGAGGGACAAGGAGATGTCACTGGGCGTAGCAAAAGAAATCTGCATCACCAGGTATAGTGCTGTCCTATCGCAAGACGAGACAACACGCTGTATAGAAGTGGTACGAGTACGGGGCACGTTATGAACAGACAATTGGCTCACCTCGATCCCGGACGCTTTTATGGGCGCTAGTCACTCGCTAATTGATTTATGTTCTTGATCGATATGTCTATCGCAAGTCAAATGGCCCCGAAGTACTGCAAGGGGTCAGAAATACCGTTGAGTTCACCTTGTCCTCGTCCTCTGCCATGATGACGAGAGCGAACGACTGTAAACACGCGACCGCGGTGCCAGCTAAATCGTGGCCATCCAGAGGCCTCAATGCGATCATATCGATGAGAGCCTTTTTGTTATCCGTGCGGAGGTGCATGGTGAACGAAAGGTTCTTGAGAGACCGGAGGAAGGCCGGTCGGAGTCCGTGTTGCCTAAGCGAAAGAAAGGTCGGATGTCGTGAGAATCATTTTCCTTTCCTCCCCATCGGTGTACTCTCCTGCAATCAGGCCATTGCCTCCCGTACAGAACCCACTTCTCGAATCGTCGCCTCTTGCTTTCGCTCGCAGGCACTGGAGGGAGGTTAATACGCGCTTACAAGGACATACTCGAGCTTGCAGGTGTTACAGAACGATTAGGCATCTTCAGACAGGAGCTATAACTGTCCGGGCGAGGCGCCTGAAAGACCTTAACTGGAGAGTGAAAATCACGAAGACTGTGCAATCCTACAGAATGTGGATATTGGGATCCTTGGAAGGACCTGTCGTTGAGGTTGAAGCCCGGAGACCATCTGATGATTATGGGAAGGAACGGTGTTGGGAAGATGGCCATTGCGCGTGTTCTTGGTGGACTCCGAGATCCTCTCGACGCACAAATTGAGGGAGACGAAGCCGCCGACGTACCCGTGGCTAAAATCATACGCGGAGTTGTCAAGGTTCCAGGAATTGACCGGATGGTCTTCGTTACACAAAGAGCGTACCATCTGCAAGGGACCTTGCTGGATCAGATCATATACCCAGATATATATGGAACTCACGGAACTCACGATACCTCTGGAGCCTCATTCCGAGCACCGTGTCGCTGGTCGCCCCGATGCTTTCGCCCTCGAACCCTATCTTGATCGAATCCCCTATCAGTATCACCGCGCCCTCGACTGCAATACGCGATATTCTCGATTCTGTGTATCTGGGATACCTACCCCAGCGTGAAGGTGGATGGGCATGTGCGAGGAAGGAATGTAGGGACGTCTTGAGTGAGGGTAAAAAAACAGCGGGTTGACACTGGAAATATAGTTTACTCGCTGTTGAAGAATGGCGACAAAGAAGGACAAAAGCATCGGAGATGGGCTGTCCTCGACCAGCGCACATATACGGTATCGAGTGATGTTGAGGTAGAATGTACGCCAAGTCGTTAGGGGTCACTTTGATCACGGTTCCTTTCAGGTGAGTGGGCTCGGTTTTCTCTTGGACTCTGCTTGTGATCTTTACTTCTATAAACCCTCGATCATGAAGCATCATGAACTTTTGCTTACTCTGAATGGTCCTGGCGGTGCAAATGACGAAAGCGAAGGTGCATGAGACAGACCCCGGATGTTTTTAGGTGGACTAACCTTACCTAAACAGGCTATACTCCCGACGGCCAGGAAGACGCAGACGCCATACCGGGTCTTGGAGGCTGGATTTGGACCCTCACCCCCCTTGACTCCTCTATGTACCAAGATACTCAGAAGAGAAAGGAGGAACTTAGGGAGGTGAAGGGATGGGAAAAGCGGGTGAAGCATCTTGATGTTTTGCTGGGGCGGTGGAAGTGAGAAGTTTCTCTGCCATTGTGTTTTGATGAACGGATATGTACGTGTATCGATATACCTTTACTTGGTACTAATTATGATTGTTTTCGGAAGTTCGATTCTGACGACCTTCTGGGATTGATGAATATCATATGGGTCGCTCGAGGCCCATATCCGACTTTTCTCATGGTTCGCGTAGGGACGATGTGAGTGTTGAGCGTGAAGCCTGTGGCGTTCGCCGCCCGCTGAGCATTCCCCGAAAAGCCAGAATGGACCGCATGATTAACAGCTCTCGGTTCAGTTGGGGATTACTCGCCGGCGATCTGATATCTACCAATCGCGCACAGGACGAGGATTCCCTCTTTCTGATATCCGGCGTACTAGCACATCCTCCCGCTTAAGTCCCGATGTGAGAAAGCTCGCCTACACTGCCATACTGATGATCGCAGTCTAATATGTTGCACCTGCATGCGTTCGAAACATCATTGAGTTCAGGAAGTATTGATATGCTCATAAACAGGCCCTGTGTGCTCTATGATTCAGCGCAGCTTTCCCCGCTACATCGATGTTGTCCTCACGCGCCGACACCCAAAGCTCGTTACTTGAGAACTACAGAATATCCCTTGTCATACTCCCCGCCCTTGAAATCTTAGTGAGTCACATCCTCAGTCCAACTCCGTGTGCGGCATTCTCATCGTTTTCAACTTCATCAAACAATTAGATCCCAGTTTTCCTTTATGGTGATCTCGTTTGCTACATGACTATCTATCCAATCACTGATTTTGACTCATGCAGGTGTCTACGCCGTTTTGTATGGAATCTGCATGATGGTACTCAGAAGAAAGAAAACGCGATATCACCTGCGTTATATGATCGCAATGTCGACCCTCTTTACTCTTGGAACAGTGGGCATCATCCTCACCGCCGTCAGCGTTATCGAATACGGATACAGGAACCTGAAGAATGTCATGGTTCTCGAAGAAATAGATTACCTCTCGCCGTCCTTCATACCGACAATGTATGTGCTCCTTCCTTCCTTCAATATTCCTTTTTCTGTGCACTTCTGACCGTCGTTTTTTTTTTTTTGTTTCAGGCGGGTGTTTTTCTGTGCCTATGTGCTATCAAAGTGAGAAGGGTTCAAAGCGATGTAATCATCATGATCTGACCGGTCGCCATCTTTAACCAGTCTTGTGGCGCACGCTATTCTGGTATGTTTCAACTATCGTCGTCCTTGATGCCAGTAGTTCGACTCACTATACATACAGATATCGCGTTGTTTCATCGTCTGGGGTCGCCGTTTGCGAATCGTAATCATCCCAGCAATCTTGAGCATTGCCTGCAATGGTACGAAGGGCCCTCTGTACTCCTACAGGACCCTCGAAGCTAACCAGATACCCATACATAGCTGCTGGGCTAGTCACCGCCGCAACTGCTGAACACTTTCGCCCAGACGGGAGCTACTCGATGTTCTCGCTGAGAGCAACAGGAGGCACTCCGTTGCTAATAGCGTTCATTGCAGCCGATCTTTTCATTAACATCCTTCTGACTTTGATGCTGGGTGAGTTCTGGACCCCGTCGAAGACATGGTTCATTGCTCATGCGACCTTATCATGCCATACAGCGGGTAGGATTTTTGCCATAACACGGACCACCAGGGAAATACTCGGCAGCAACGTCCGGACGATGTACTATTCCTTGGTCGTCGTCATGTCAGTTTCGTGCTTTTGACTCCCTCATCAACAATCTCACCCTTTTCTCTCTATTCCGATTCAGTATTGAATCCGGCATGTTGTATCCCATCACCCTGATGTTACTGCCTGCTCTTGCGAGCACTGCAGGAAGTAACGTTGTGGCCTTCTCCCTGGTGCAAATCGTGGTAAGCAGTCAATTCACAAAGCGGTCGTGACTGTTCTCACTTCACAACAAACCGATAGGGAATCACCCCGACACTTGTAATAGTTCGCGTGGGTCTCGGAAATCACGTCGAAGACGTACAGGGCTGCATAGAAACAATGCGGGCTGCGTCAAATTCGGACGAGACAACACTCGAGTCTACAGCCCTGCGGGAAGATTGCATGCCTCAATATCAGGTCTTCCGCGCCGTGACAAACAGAGAACCATAGAAGGAGTTTTTACATTCATAACGATGACTATCGAATGGAGGAACAAGGAGATGTCACTGGGCGTAGCAAAAGAACTTCGCATTACTAGGCGTGGCGCTGTCCGATCTCAAGGCGAGTCAACATGCTGTACAGAAGAGGGATGAGTACGGCGCACGCTATGGATAGACAATTGGCTCACCTCGATGACGCATGTTTCTCGCTTTGTTATGCAGCTTTTGAGAGTTACGTGATAGGACGTGTTGTAGTAATAGTAATACTGAGGAGAGAAGGACTGAGAATGCGAGGGTCCACAAGGATCTACCGTTGGATGCGCGGTCAATTCCAATGGATGCGTAAAACCGTTCCATGTGCAATTGGCCAGCGTTCCCACGGGAAGACAGTCATCAGCCGCTCTCAGTAGCTTGTGGTTCGTGGAACATCAAGTCACCGACTAAGGTCACCCTGAGTGAACAGGGTACGAATTCAGGTGGTCATAGTGTAAAAATCAATTAGTGAGGCGTAACAAATCATATCTGCCCTTGAAACTATATACATCCCAGTGCGTAGACTCTAGAGGTTACGGTCATGAAGCGATGTCTGTTCATCGCAGTCGTGCTGTACAAACAATGAGGTGAGTACCACGTCGACGCCACTGAGCAGAGAAAAAGGATAACTTACAGGGTCGTGATGACGTTTTAGTTGATATTGTCTTGTGGAGGATTTCGACGTGCACCCCAGCATTTCTGAAGTGACGCTGAAGAGCGGAGAAGGGGGACATATCCGAGTCCTCCTTGGTCATGACCGTGAGCCTCACCGATCTGAGGCGACACAAAGACTTCGGCGCGTCCGCAATGTTGGATGTCCTCGAGGCAACAGCGTGGGTGAGAGATTGTATATGCAGAGAAGAGAGGTGTACAACAAGGTCGAGGGAATTGAGTGATGAAAGGAAACCTGGCCCATCGTTATCCGAAGACGAAAAAGGCTGGAAAAACGCTTCCGTGATGATATTATTCTGATCATCCTTTTCGCATTCTCCAATACGGAGAGTTGTGAGAGTAGGTATGAGTCGTAGGAGACTGATCATCTCCTGATCAGAGAGAGGTGAACTCTCGATACTGAGCGATGTGAGGGCGCAAGAGGAACGAAGGAGGAAATCCTTTAGGGAGTCGACATTCCAGTGATTCCAGGTCGACGCGGGCGACAGCCCTCGGATCTCAAGCGTTGAGAGCGACCGGAGGGTGGAATTCTCGAAGATGGCTGTTCCACTTCTGTCATCATTTGCGATAGCGACCAGACGTTGCACACGAGGAAGAACGACATGGTCCAGATCGACATCGTTCACACCACCACTATGACTGATGGAGTGCCACTCCAACTGCCGCACGTTGGTGCAACCTTGTAGTATGGATAGAGCAGCGCGAGGTGAAGCAGTCTGCATGCTAAGCACCCTAACCTGACGTAGCGGCAGATCGGTATTGACCCAAGCGTCGGGTAAGATGTTCAAAGAAGTGAGGGAACGGCAGTCGAGAAAGAGAAGATTGGAGTTGTCAGATGCCTGGCTCCTGATACGCAAGCTCTGCAAAGCCGGTAGATGATGTCGAAGAGTTTGAAATATGGGGTATTTGAGAAGGGTATGAGAGCAGTCGAGGTGGCGCCAGCGATACCAACTTCCGAACAAACATTCCAGAGCGTTGAGAACTTGGATCGCCGGTGCGTATGGTTTACAATCGAAGGTGAGTGTAAGGGGCGACTTTTTGGAGCGTTGGACTACCACTTCGGCGAGGTTTTTGAGCTGACTCGTGTGCTGTCGCCAACAGTCGAAGTCCACGTATAGATCAGACCAAAGGCGAGGTGATGACGCGGCGACTTCTTTCCAGCGTCTGCAGACCTTGGTTATGTTCATAACGACGAGAGGTTGGAAGGGCGAGCAGGGCTGGTCTGTACAATAGAACAGAAACACTTCTGCGAGGATTTCCGGTGGCAGCTGATGCATCGGTGAAAGAAGAGCCTGATATTCTTGCATCTTCTCTTTCAACTCCTTGATCTTCGTCTCCTGTATCATGGTCTCTGCCCTCAGCCTATTGAGCACGTCCTGGTGGCGTCCAAGCTCCGATTTCGCGTCTAGCAAAAGCTGTCGTATGTCGCGTTGCTCGGTCGCCGTTATCGTCTGACGAAGCTTCAAACGGTTGAGATCGCTCGACTGCAACCTGTGTAGACTATCGTCGCTCATGGTTGAAAGATTTACGAATTGAAGTGAGAAAGCTGTCGAGTAGTGGGGAGATAGTTGTGGTACAGAACAAAGAGTTGATAAAGACGCATCGTCTCTTCCGTTTGTCGCTCGGAGCCGCATCCTGTGGCATGGGAGATACGGCAACATGACTCGGGCATGCATGATCATGACATTGAGGTCATGAGCATTTAGATCTGCAGTTCTTTGGTTTTAGTCCTTTTACGAACATTCGATTGGCGGAGTACTCACCATAGCTTTCTCTTCAGATCATTGTGGCACGTCTGCAGTGCTATAGAGGCCAAATTTCCAGCCAACACTCCGAGCAACACCATGAACTCGGGCTTCAATGTCATGAGGCTGCTGTTTTAACGATTTTGTCATCCGCCAACATGGTGCAACGAAAGATAGGTCGCATTTTGCGAGCGGAAAGAGGTGTGATTGTGAGAGCTGAATGTCATTTTCGGATGGGGGAGTCTGGGCGGAGACGGATGCGGAGAAATGTTGAGGGGATTCATGGAAGTTGAGGACAAGCTACTGAGCGAGTGCAACGATGGCCGTTCGACGGCAGCGACGGCAGCTTCGACTTCGGGCAACTATTTCGATTCCGGACCGGCAGAGCCGGCGAAGTTCTCCTCAGCACCACGACCACTGGTACTGGAATTCCACTCGCGACTCTCCAAAAAGGCCTTCGAGTCGCACACAGAGACCGCTAGCGGAAACTGAGGGATCATAAGCCTTTACGATTCTGCTCACAGGTCCACAAGCAACCGTATATTGGCATTTAATTGCGAAAGACTCAAAAAACTCTGGAGGCCCGAGGGTGTTTAAAAAGGCCAGGTCGCATACGTTGTCTATACCGATGAAGAGTTCATCGATCAAGTCCTGCCAGTGACCGAGAAATAAATGATCGGGTACCAGCTCGCAGGCCGTGAACTCCAGAAAGTCGTCCAATCCTAGTCACTTGGATATTCTGATCTCTTCGGCTGCGCGGCATAGAAACTTTGACACAGGTATGTATAAAGGTGAGGTCAAAGTCCGAAGACGAACCATACGAACCGTGGCTGCACCTATTATTACCCGTTTTTTGGCCTTCAGTTTTGTGGTGTTGTTACCGTCGCAACTCTCTCTGGCGCTCGATAATCGCTCGTGCAGGATACTCCCTTCCAACGATGCATGGCCCAACGAGAGCGTTTGGGACGCTTTTAATACCTCGGTGGACGGACGCCTCATCAAAATCGTAACTGACGGTCTGCCTTGCCACGATCCAACTTTTGACGAGGACCTTTGCGAAGTCGTACGGGAGAACTGGCTTGTTTCTGAATTTCAGTACGTTCCCTCGTAGGTCTTTGTCTGCCCTCACGCCTCATTTCACCCATAGTTCGGGACGACCCGGTTCGATCATGAATTCAGTGTTGTACAACCACAGCTGCGATCCGTTTGCTCCTCGGGAGATGCCATGCACGATGAGGAATGTCGTGAAATACTCAGTCAACGTGTCCCGAACAGAGCACATAACCAATGCCGTTCAGTTCGTGAAGGAGCATAACATTCGATTTGTAGTCAAGAATACCGGACATGAGTGAGTCCCAATTGATTCTTCCAAGTCTCATCTTTGTGTTATGTTATCAAATGACCCCATGCCCACAGCTACGTGGGCATTGGGGAAGTCTACTGGTACGGGTGCCTTGTCCGTTTGGATGCATGATCTCCAGGACGTGAGTGGATTCCGGACTACGTTTCTGTTGGCTAGTATGGTGATTAACTTGGAATGTTGAAGTCGCAGTAGTGGCGTGCCAGGAACAGCGTCCTGGATGTCATCAGGCTTTAAGTTCAAGCTTCGAGTATGGGGAGTAGGCTTCTGAAGGTGGTGATGGTCTGAATGAATGTCGCAAGCATGAACGGTTGCAATGGCGCTGACACGGACGCGTTACCGCCGAAACACAAATGAAAGCTGAAGGAACGTAATTAGAGCTAAAAAAAAACATGATCCTCAGGATCATTAAGAACATTCAGCAATGAAAGGCATCTCAGGGAGTGCCAGGAGCTCGGAAGAGGGTTGGGATGGGACTGAGATGAGGGACCTTGGATAGATCTCGTGAAGCCGGGGATCCTCAGGTATAGTCATATTGAGGAGCATAATTCCTGACGCGACAGACATCAAGCAGGATGGCTCTCTACGACATTGAGAGGCACAAGAGAGGCATCTTCTTCGGACAATGAAAGACGTATTATTTGACCTCTATTTGCGGAAGCCTTAGGTGCAAGATTAGCAGTGTCTCGTATCTTGAATGGAACTTGGAAGCCACGGGAGGTCATCTGGTAGCTGGTATCTTTAGGTTTTTGGAACACAAGGCCCGATGATTGCATGGCGCCAGTGCGACTGCCGCTCAAAATGAGCGACGTCAGGCTGGAAGAGTTACACTGACAGATCTCTGAAACTCCCTTCTGATCTTTGCAAGAAGCTTACCAATGCAATTCCTTCATTTCTATTTAATTCGATGTCTATCCGTCTGTTAAACTTAACATCTCTCAGCCCCAAGCCTCCAATACTTGCGACCACTGATAATGACTCTGCAACGCGGAATTTGTTAGTGATTCCTCTCCTTTCTTCATCACTACTTCATCATTAGCACAGATCACATCGAGAACGCTGGGGTTCCCAGTGCTATCGATCTCAAAAATGGTACATTTTCACTCGATTCAACCGCCCGATCGCACTCAACAATATCTGTCGATTATAGGCAGCTCTAGTGACGGTCAGCGCCACCATCACTTGTATCGTCTTATATCTCATGTAATCGGCAGGCACACCTATCGTTCTACAATAGGACGAGTCACTATTAAACTATCTCGGTCAGACCGAGTTTACATTAATCTGGTTTAAATATGTATTAAACCTCGAAACCCTGTGCTGTGAGTTGGCAAGCGCCCAAAAACATAACAAAGCATTCGGCAATACTAAGGATCGAACTCGAGACCTCATGGACTTATGACATAAGTAATAGATATCAAACGGTCTAACCAACTGCGTCAAAGGAGCTTATACCATTTTCCGGGTTGGGGGTAATATATAGCGTCCTCTGCCTCGTTTTAGCACTCAAAATTTGAAGGGTATTCTATCTCCACCCCTTGATAATAACATCTGTAGTGATATTAATAGTATCAAGGATAGTAGCACTAAGAATTGTATCCAAAACATGAGTGCAAAAGCGAGGTGGAGAACAGTATATAATAACCTTAATTTACAGGGTAGTATAAGCTGTCGTGGTGCAGTTAGTTAGACCATTAGATGACCTTAATTGGTGACAGTAGTCCACGAGGTCTTGAGTTCGACTCTTAGTATTGCCGACTGCCATGCCATGTTTTTGGGCGCTTGCCGACTCACAGCACAGGGTTTCGAGGTTTAATACATATTTAAACTAGATTAATGTAAACTCGGCCTGACCGAGATATTTTAATAGTGACTCGTCCTACTTTTCTATCGTTGGCTGGCAGTTTACACCAGACACCATCAACTGGCATCAGCTCTGGCTCGCTGAACCGATCCCCAACACTGAAGATACCTTTACTCTTTGCAACCTGTTCAGCGGTACCTACATGGATCTCTACAACGGCGCGTAGCTTTTGAATTTTGTGCTTATGATTCTGATGACTGGCCCCCAGGTTCTTCCGAATCGGGCGCCGCGATCAACGGTTGGCAGGGAACTGCCTTCACGACCAATCCTCACCAGCTCTGGACCATCAAAAAGTCGAGCGACGGTACGAGCTACAAGTAAGAAACACGCGTAGCTGTGCTGGCTTCCATCTGATGTCCACTGTCCCCACAGGATTCAGAACTATGGAACTAAAAGTCGAGTTTCAATTCGTTGTAGATCTCCATGTTTTTTGCGCTGATAACATTTTACAGCTTTCGTCGATCTTGTCAATGGGTACGTAGCTTACTTTGCCCCTCCTTACACCCCTCATCATGCTCTTTCAACAGCGACAGCTCTGATGGCGCCAAAATCGCCGGGTGGTCCGGCAATTGGACCGAAGGCAACCCTCACCAGAAATGGTACTTCAATAGGATGAGCGTCTCCAGCGCGGAAGCCCAAGCGGCTATCGCCCGAAACCCTCACATTCACGGGACTTACAGAGGATACATCCTCGACGGAGAGTACGTTTTTTGTGCTCCAATGCATTCAACGACCGACTGACCCGATACGGTAATACTTGCAGATATCTTGTCCTCCCTAACGCGACCTTCACTCAGATTTGGAAAGACTCCGGTCTCCCTGGTCGCAAATGGCGTCAGGAAATATATGATTGCGATGACTTCGCTATAAGTAAAATGGTTCAAACGTACACATAGAGTGTCGGCAGTCTGAT